>BSBK01003548.1:320000-492155 GCA_027943335.1 Chamaecyparis obtusa
ACTTATACATGTTTTCTAATTTTATTTGAAATGAATTATTCTCTTTCAATATAAAACTTGAATAAGAAACTAATGCTTTCTTCTTAACTATAATATATAAATTTTTCTCATTTTAATATTTTCCAATAATATAGTTTCTACCATTTAGGGGATAGTAAAAATCACAAAATAAAACTTTACTTTGAGGTAAATAAAGAACTCTAAAATAAACTTCATTAAAACTATATTTTTCTTCTTAAAAATAAAGATCAAGACACAATATTTCTTGCAAGGAATGGAATAAATCTTTCATTGATATTTACTTAATAATAACTCCATACAAGTTTACAACTTTCCTATCACATCAAAATACAATACTCCTTTTTTTAACAATATGGTCATGAAATAATATAACCACATGGCTAGGAACACAAGGCTACACAAAAATGGTGAACTCCACATATCTCCATCCAAATCTTTTCCATGAGATCCAAAGCATGGAAACTCACCTCCCAACCTAGGCCTTTACAAGGCCACACCCGAGCTTGGAGAAAAAAAGAGTGAATAGGTAACACACAAGCATTTCTACAACAATCTTTCAAGCAAGAAAACACATAAACTTCCCATAACCAAGGCATACACAAAGGCCTTCAAAGGAATCTTCACAATGGGGTGAAAGTGGACTAAACCCAAGAGGAGAAGCCAAGTACACAAAAAAAAAACAAATGCCACACATGAGCTCAAAAAAATCTTCCTTCCTACAATCCTCCTCACAAAAAAACCATGACTTTAAGAAAATAATAACTCCTTATGGCCCCCAAATTATCATAGGCAAAGCTTGACATCATGGAGACCAAAACATCCATGTTTATCCATCCCACTCATGGGGAGACTCTACACTAACAAGGGATGTCACTAACCCCTTCACCCCTCAAGGTTACTCTTCCCTCCCAAGGGTGAGTGAGCCTTGAAAACACCCTTCACAAAATTTCAATACAAAGATAAAAAAAAAACAAACTTGAAAATAAACAAAACTCCCATGATCATCAATGGGGTTCTTCAACAAGAACACATAAAACTCCATGAAAGCACATACAAGCTTTCATTACAACATATTGCATCTCACTAAAAGAAAACATAAAAGTATGAACACCAACCTAAGATCCAATGCTTAAGGCAATGAACAAATTTGAGGAGGGCTTTTCCACTTTATCCTATGCTTTGTCTCCAAATCTTTTCCTAACTCTAGCAAGTCTCTAAGAGTAGAGAGTGGGTGAACAAATAAAAAAAGTCTAGCAAAACCCCTCTAAAAGGATTCCTACTCAACAACTATCTTACAATCATAAATGGAGGAGTACTCCAACAATAACTTCTCCAAATATCTTCCTCCTCCTCTTAAATGGAGTTTGAAGACTAAATGGAGTTGAGAAGATGGCTTGCCCAAATTATCAAAACTCTAAACTCGTCACTTGACTTTTTGGATATTTTGGAGGCACCATAAATGAGTTATGGTCCTCATAGTGATTTAAATTTAATCCCTATCCCCTACTATACCAAGTGGGGTAGTTAAATTTGACCCTAACTAGCTTCTAGAAGCTTATTTGACCCTCCAAAACTAAACCTGAAGTAAACCCACGAGTTCAACTAACTTTGATCCATCTAGATACTTCCTAACCCTGGGGTAAGCATGGAAACTCTACAAGTTAACCCTCTAGTTAGTGTCACACCCATCCTAGTTAAAATGACAAGTCTTGCCAACACATCTTACACACGTGTCAAGTGACACTACTTAAATTACAACATATTACAAACATAGCATGACTAAATCATAAATTCACATTTTCTTAATTAAATACAACCATGCACAATACATTTATGAATAAAATACATGACAACGAGGTTCCTATCTCTTCACTAGAAAAAGCCTTTGTTTTTACTGATAAAACATAGATCCACTCTTGATTACCCATATTTAGAACCATGGTCAATCTCCTACACATTCATTGCAAACATCAGTACTCCAATAAATAACCATAATAACATAGCAAGATAAATGATATAAATCAAGCACATATCAACTAGCACTTACATTTTAATGATCCATCATAACATAATACAACATCTACAATCGATCTGAATATGCATAAACATGAATTACTGAATCAATTTTGTATCATAATAACATCCAAATATATCCATCATTCTGCATAATCAAAACATAACATATCCTAATAATATGAGTCATCTGGATCAATTATCATAAAACATAAAATAAGCATATTAAAAACATGATAATCAAGGTGCTGAATAAACATATCATAGGATCTATCAAATCCTCAAATAATAACATATGTCCAATAACTCTAAGTTTTTCAAAATAAAACATCAAATGTAGAGTCTAGTCTAGAAAATCAGTGCTGAGCTATGACGGGTTGAGGTAGGCCTCACATCCTCCCCCTCTAGTCATGAACATCCTTCTGGAGTTTTTCAAAGGGGTGGGGTACTAAGATCTCATCTGAACTACATCTTCCCATGAGGCTATCACCTCGTCATAGCAATCCCATTGGACCCTAACCTGGTCCAACTCTTTGCCTTGAAGGGAAAGTGTTCGTCAAGCCAAGATACAAATGATCTCTAAGGAAAACTGTCCGTATGAATACACCTGCAAGGCATCCCAATCTATAACATGAGACTCATCATAAATGTAATTCCTCAAAATAGAAATATGAAACATATCGTGGATGCGTAACAAGATAGCTGGCAAGGCTAGACGATAAGAAACTAGTCCTATCCTCTCTAGGATCTCAAAAGGTCTAACAAATTGAGGTGCAAGCTTAGAGCCCTTTGAAAAAGGGATTGGACTCTTATGCTACCACACTCTCAAGAAGACTCTGTCTCCAACAATGTAAGCTTGATCTATCATCTTAGAATCTCCATACTTCTTCTGCTTATCCTGAGCCTCTCTGAGTCACTGTCTAATCAAGGTCACCTACTACTCTATATCTTTGACTAACTCTGGACCAATGAAAAATCTATCCTCGATCTTATCCCAAATCAATGATGTCCTACATGGTCTACCATAAAGAGCCTGCTAATGAGGCATACCCAATGACGTGTGATGCCCATTGTTATAGGAAAAATCAACTAGGTGTAGGTACTCTTCCCACTGGGTCTGATTATCCATCACATACATGCATAGCATGTCCTCTAACACCTGATTGACCCTTTCAGTTTTCCCATCTATCCCAGGGTAATAGGTTGTACTAAAATTGAGCCTAGTGCCCATAAATGCCTGTAACTCTCTCCAAAATGATGAAGTGAAAATATAATCTCTATAATAGATGATCCTATGAGGTAAGCCATGAAGTTTGAGTTTATCTCACAAGAACACTTGTGCCACTGCTTGTGCAGTGAAGGTAGTACGCACAGTTGAGAAGTGAGCCACTTTAGTCAACTTGTCAACTGTCACCATGATAACATCATGGAGATGAGATGACGTAGGAAGAACAACAATAAAATCCATAGAAATGGTGTCCCACTTCCACTCAGGTACCTCATGAGGCTGAATAAGACCACCTAGATGGCGGTGCTCTACCTTTACCCTCTGAAACTCTAGGAACCTAGCCACCATCTTGACAATCTACAATCTCATACCTCGCCAATGATAAAGTTGTCTCAAATCGGCATGCATCTTCTTAACTCTGAGATGCATTGCATAAGGGGCTATATAAGCCTCTAGCATAAAAAATTCACACAATCCTCTAGAAGAAGGTACATAAATGCATCCTCTATGATGTAAGGTTCCATTAGAATCCAATGAATACTCTGAATACTTCCCCTTAAGGGGTCTCTGAGATCAAACCAACTCACAAATCTCTGTATACATCCCATCCTCATGCAAGTGGTGTAGTACACAATCTCTCAAATATGTGTTAGTGGACATAGAAGAAAGCTCGTGCCATCTCCTACTCAAGGCATCTGCGACCACATTGTCTTTCCCCTTGATGTAATGAAAATCAAAATTGTACTCACACAAGAAATCCATCCATCTCCTCTATCAAGCATTAAGGTTTGACTGTGAGAATATATATTGTAAGATCTAATGATTTGAATGAAGCTCAAACCGATGTCCTAAGAGGAAATGTCACCATCCCACTAAGACATGCACCACTGCTGAAAGCTCAAGGTCATGGATGGGGTAGTTAAGCTCGTGAGTCTTAAGTTTCCTATAATCATAGGCAATAGCTCAACCACCATGCATAGAGATTTCTCCTAGTCCATCCAAATATGCATCTGTACAAACCACAAAGTTTGCAATACTTGTCTGATATGCTCAAGATGTTCTTCCTTACTCTTACTGAATATCAAAATGTCATCAAGATATACAATCACAAACTTACCCAAGAATCTTTTCAAAACCTCATTCTTCAGCCTCATGAAAGTACTAGGTGCATTATTCAGACCAAAGGGCATAACCAACCATTCATACAAACCTTCATTAGTCTTAAAAGAAGTTTTCCATTCATCCCCTTCTCCAATCCCAATCTAATGATAATCAGTCTTCAAATCAATTTTTGTGAAACACTTCGCTCCACTCAAACTATCCATTATGTCATCCATCCTAGGTAAAGGAAATATGTACTTTACTATTATCTTTTTTATAGCTCTAGAATCAATGCACATTCCCCATTCTCCATTATTTTTTGGAGCTAACACAATAGGTACTGCACAAGGACTCAAAATTTCCCTAATCAAACCCCTCTCAAGAAATTCTTGCACTTGTCTGTTCAACTCAGTCTTTTCATCAGGTGTCAACCTATGTGGTGCTTTATTAGGCAAACTAGATCTAGGTATTAGATCCATACAATGAATTATACTTCTCATAGGACACAAACCATCATGTACATTATCAGAAATGATGTCATGAAATTTAGTCAACAAAGGTTTAACCTCAGGTGCATGTTCTAACTCATCTTGTTTCTCAGTTTTCCTTGGACTTAAAGAAAAACATATATTTTGTTCTTTCATTTCTCTTGTGAATGTTTTACCATCAACCAAGCATACTCTAACCGTAGTACAGTGACCTTCATCAAACTTTTCTACCAAAGGCAACAATACTTTTTTCTTCCCAACCATTCAAATAGTATATTGATTCAATCTACCATCGTGCAAATATTTCCTATCATATTGCCAAGGCCTACCCAAAAGAATATGACAACAATCCATAGGCATAATATCACACAAGAATTCATCATGATAATTCCCAATTTTGAATTTAACAAGGCATTGTTCACTAACTAGTAGTTTATGCTCCTTCTCGATCCAAGCAATATGGTAAGGCTTGGGATGTCTCAATCTCTACAACTGCAATTTGTTAACCAACTCTTTGGATGCCAAATTATCATAACTTCCACTATCAATGATTACCTTGCAACATTTATCATCGATCTTGCATCTGGTTCTGAATAAATTTTTCCTCAAATAGGTTCCTCATCATCTTCTTCATTCCACAAGATCCTTCTTAGCATCAAGTTCTCACCATTTTGAGGTTCATTAGGTATTTCCTCAACTTCTTCACAAGCCAAATTGTTTCTTCCATTACCTCCAGTCTTCTTGACGTAAGGGGGATGGGGAGAGGGGCTAAAGGCACACCCTAAATAGGTCCACCTTGCAGAACAACATGCATAAGCAACAACACAACAAGTGAGAGAGAGAATGCATATATCCTTTCAATTATTATCTTCAAGTTGATTCATACATGTCGGGCTATAAGGCCTTCCTAGTTTAGGCCAGATATTACAATCAAGTACAAAAGTCCTCAAACATGCGATGATCTACCAAAAATCTCTAATCTTCTATCTTCTCTCTTTGATGTCCTAATTCCTCCTAAACTCTAACCAAAAAACTACATTTATACAAGAGGCTACCAAACAAGTCGGCCTTCAGATCCACCATTAGTGGAAGGAATGACCAGATCTGGGTCCACATGCTTCCCAATGATAGATACCAACATTAAATCTCTGACCAAAATTAATTACAAAAGTCGGCCTCAACAAGAATCCAAAATAAACAACTCGATTAGCAAGGACAATTGAGTGCCAGACAAGCATCACTGAGCGCCAGGGGAATTCACCGAGTGCCAGAGAGATAACTGACCAACACCGGTAAACAAAGGAAACTGAGAAACACCAAACCAAATCGGTCAAAGAAGGAAATAAGAAACACTGAAAACTTCAAACATCTTTTTGGTGATACAGGATTGCCAAGGACCTGAGATGCTCCTGCATCAGACACCTGGGGTTATTTGAAAATGATTCTTTGAATCATGAAACAAGTATAATCCGAGCTGCATCCAACTCAGATTGTGAAATCCATGAATGTCTTCAATCAGTCTATTCTTCCACTTGACCATATATTCCATATACTATTTTCCTCTTGTACTTCTACCAATTCTTTGCTCCAAAATCTACTCAAATTCTTCTATCTATTTCTTAGGATAATCCATTGGTACTATCATGTCTTCATCAGGTTCATGATACTCATACAAATCAGCAATGTTGAATATAGGTGATATATCCATGTCATCAGGTAACTCAATCTCATATGAATTTCCACTGTCAAATCTCTTCAGAATCTTGCAAGGGCCAAACTTCTTCATTTTCAGCTTCCCATATGTTCCAATAGGAAATCTACCTTTCTTCAAATAAACCATTACTTCATCATGAACTGCAAAAGTCTTATGTCTTCTTGATCTATCAGCTCTGTCTTTGTATTTATGATTACTTTTCTCCAACTTATGTTTCACATCTTCATGCAATGTCTTCATGCACTCAACAAATTTCACTCCTTCAGCACTTCTCTTTCTTTCATCAACAATATCCCTCAAATCTAATATACCTCTCGGTTGTATGCCATTTACAATCTCAAAGGGTGTTTTTCCAGTACTCCTATTCACTGAATTACTGTATGAAAACTCTGCTTGTGCCAACACAAAATCCCAATTACTCGGTGTGTCTCCAACTAAGCATCTCAACAGATTTGACAAACTTCCATTCAAAACTTCTATCTGTCCATTGATTTGCGGGTGAAATGTAGAACTATATTTTAACTTGGTGCCAAACTTTCTCCAAAATGTTTTCCAAAAGTATCCAGCAAATTTACTATCACGGTCAGAGATAATACTCCTCGGTAATCTATGCAATCTGATAATTTCCTTAAAGAAAAGATTTTCTATATGTACTGCGTCTGATGTCTTTCTACAAGGTATAAAATATGCCATTATAGAAAATCTATCCACAACAACAAATATAGAATCATTACCTCTTACTATCTTCGGTAAGCCAAGAATAAAGTCCATACTAATATTAATCCAAGGTTTCTTAGGAACAAAAATCGGCGTATACAATCCAGTATTTTGAATTACTCCTTTTGCAACTTGACAAATTCCACAAATTTTCACAAATTTATGAACATCTTTATACAAATGTGGCCAAAAGTATTTCTCCTTAAGAAAATTCAATGTTTTATCAATACCAAAATGTCCAGCCAAACCACTACTATGTTTCTCCTTTATCAAATTAGTTCTCATTGCTCCTCTTGGTATACACAACTAAATACCTTTAAACAACATACCTTCTTGAATAGAATATTCTTCCCATTTAGTACTCGGTTGATCTTGAATAGGTGCTCTGCACTTTGTCCACGACTCAAAAAAATCAGGATCAGTTTCATACAAATCTCTCATGTCATCAAAGCCAAGAACTTTAATTTTCATCTCGGTCATCAAAGATCTTCTTCTACTCAATCCATCAACAACTTGGTTAGTGACTCCACTCTTATGCTTTATCACAAATGTTTAACTCTGTAAATACTCAACCCATTTCATATGTCTCTGATTCAACTTATTCTGACTACCCAAATACTGTAAAGCCTTATGATTGGTATACAAGACAAATTCACTCGGTATCAAATAATGTCTCCATTTCTTCAGTGCTTGAACAATAGCATATAATTCTTGACCATACACATAATACTTTCTTCTTGCATCATTTAACTTTTCACTAAAGAAAGCTACGGGTTTACCTTCTTGACCCAATACAACTCCAATTGCACTTCCACTTGCATCACATTCCACTTGAAATACCTTATTGAAATCAGGCAATGCCAAAATAGGAAATTCAACAACCTTCTGCTTTAGAGTCTCAAAAGTTTTATCATCTCCATGTGTCCACTTGAATTCTCTTTTATGTCCCCTCATAGTCTCAGTTGTAGCATTACAAATTGAACTAAAATTTCTAATGAACTTTCAGTAAAAACTTTCCAAACCATGAAATGATCTTACCTCACTAGCACTCTCAGGTGTAGGCCAATTCAAAATAGCTTCAACCTTTTCAGGATCCATTTTCAAACCATCAGCTGAAATCACAAATCCCAAATACACAATCTCCTCTTTCATGAATGAACACTTTTTCAAATTTATCAACAACTTTTCTTCTTTCAACCTCTGCAATACTTGTTTAACATGAAACAAATGTTCTTCTTTGGTCTTACTGAATATCAAAATATCATCTAGGTATACAATCACAAACTTGCCCAATAATTTCTTCAAAACTTCATTCATCAATCTCATAAAAGTACTTGGTGCATTAGTTAAACCAAAAGTCATAACCAACCACTCATACAAACCTTCTTTTGTCTTGAAAGCAGTCTTCCACTCATCACCTTCTCTGATTCTGATATAATGATACCCACTGTTCAAATCAATTTTGGTAAAATACTTTGCTCCAGTCAAACTATCCATTATGTCATCCATTCTCGGTATAGGAAACCTATATTTCACTATTATCTTGTTGATTTCTATGGAATCAGTACACATTCTCCATTCTCCATTCTTCTTAGGTGCCAATACAACATGTACTACATAAGGACTCAAACTTTCTCTAATCAAACCTTTCTGCAACGATTCTTGAATCTGTCGGTTCAATTCTTGATTCTCGGTAGGTGTTAATCGATGTGGTGCCTTATTTGGTAAACTAGCTCTAGGGATTAGATCCATACAATGATCAATGCTTCTCTTTGGTGGAAAATCATCAGGTACATTATCAGAAATGATTTCACTATACTCGGTGAGTAACGTATCAATCTCCTTAGGGACACTATCCTCTATTTTCTTACTCAGTTTGTTAGGAATCACAACAAAACATACATCATTCTTCTTCAAATCCTTAACAAACTTTCTTCCTTCCATCAAGAAAGCTTTCACAGATGTGAAAACATTACTAATAGGTTCTTCAATCAAAGGTAACAAGATATGTCTTCTTCCATCAGCCCAAATAGTATATTTATGCAATCTCCCATCATATATAGCATGTCTATCATATTTCCAAGGTCTACCCAACAAAATATGACAACAATCCATAGGCATGATATCACACAACACCTTATCATAGTACTTTCCAATTTTCAAATTCACATAACATTGTTCACTTACCAAGAGTGTATGCTCATCTTTGATCCATGAAATCTAATAGGGCTTCAGATGTTCCAACCTTTTCAACTACAACTTTGTGACCATTTTCTCAGATGCTAGATTCTCTGAGCTACCACTATCAATGATTACCTTCCAAACTTCATTAGAAACTCTACATCTGGTCTTGAACAAACTTTTCCTTACCGAATCTTCCTTATTTCTTTATTCACTCCAAAGTGCTCTCCTTACCATCAAGTTATTTTCCTTCTCAGGTTCATTTAGTGACTCTTTTTGCAGCAAGACATTTCTACTGTTAACGACCTTCTTATTTGCATGTGTACACTCAAATGATCTATGTCCTTCCACAATTGTAACAAGTTCCTTGGAAACCACCTCTATTATAACCACCTCGATAGTTACTGCCTCTGCCTCTAGATGAACTTTCACCTTTCCACTCAGTCTTGCCTTTATCCAGAATTGTCTTTTTAGGTTCAGATATACTATTTTCACCATGAGGTCTACCTCTTCCTCTAGGGAATCTACCACCTCTACCTCTTTGTCTTTGCTCATGTCTCTTGTTCAATTTCTCCTCAGCTTTCAATGCAAATTGATAAGCCTCTTCAATGTTCTCCAATTTCACCAAATTGATTTATTCTTGGATGGAAACTCTCAAACCATTCAGATATCTAGCAATTCTTTCCACATCATCTTCATCATGTCCAGATCTGATATCTAATTTATAGAATTCCTCAGTATATTCTTTTACCGAGCTATCTTTCTACCTCAAAATTTGCATTCACCTAACTAGGTTAATCTGATAATCACAAGGTAAGAACTTTCCTTTCAATTTATTCACCATTTTATTCCATACCTTGATTCTGTCTTTGCCTTTCCTCTTTCTGTCCAGCTGCAAATGTTCCCACCATAAGGATGCATGACTTTTTAACTTTGTGCTTACAATTTTCACCTTCTTTTCCTCAGGTACATTTTCATACTCAAAGTTCTCCATCTCAGTGATCCAGTCTATCAATTCATCAGAATCCAATTTTCCACTATGCTCAAGAGGATTAAAGTGTGGGGTAGACTTTAGATTTGTCAACGCCTTCAAAAATATTTCCTCACCTTGATCCATCGCAGGTGCAGGTTCTACATCACCTTGTTCCTCTTCAATTTCATCATCACTAACATCTTCAAGATGTCTTCCTCTTCTCTGGGCTATTTCAAAAACTTCCAATCTAGCAACAAGTTGTCTCAACATGTCTACCAATCCTGGATCCACATCACACTACAACATTTGGGGTCAAATTTCGACGCCAATTTGCAATGCCACTACAATTTGTGTATGTTTTTTGTGGTTTTTTTTTTTTGCAAGTGCCCCCGACGATGTCGTAATAGCGATGCTATTTTCGTAATTGGGACACCCATTTGCTTATAAACAAAAAAAAAGAAAAAGGAAGTGTCATTTGTAATTTGTGAATTCGAAGAGCTGCCGCGAAGATGACACTACATTTTTGCGTGGCACGAAGAGGGCATCCGAGTTTGGCATGCACGAGTGAAGAGGCTGACACCGTTTGGGAAGAGAGAATTGACACTTGAGGTAGGCATTCGAGCTTTGTCTTCTCATTAACTCAATTTCAGTGGCATTGTTTATTTGATAGCATTGTTAATAGTGGCATTGTTTACATCTTAATTAGCATTTGGAATGCTCGATGACCCATGAGCTTTGAGAGCTAGGGCATTGTTGCTATTACCTTCAAGGCATTGTGTGAAGTATTTGATCTCTCTTTATTTGTTTTTCTGTTGATATTCACTATGTGGTACTCCCTGTTTGTGATCATTTCACGAGGAAATGTCTTGATGGCTTGCGGGTTGCAAGTTAGGGCATCATACATTGTTTATGAGCTCACTATTTAATACTTGCATAGTTTACATCTTATCATTTGGAATGCTTGATGACCCGTGAGCTTTGAGAGCTAGGGCATCACTTCTATTACCTTCAAGGCATTGTGTGAAGTGTTTGATCTCTCTTTATTTGTTTTGCTATTGATATTCACTATGTCGTACTCCTCGCTTATAATCATTTCATGAGGAAATATCTTGATGGCTCACAGGCTACAAGCTAGGGCATCATACATTGTTCATGAGCTCACTATTTAATACTAGCATTGTTTACATCTTTTCATTTGGAATGCTTGATGACTTGCAAGCTTTGAGAGCTAGGGCAACATTTCTATTACCTTCAAGGCATTGTGTGAAGTGTTTGATCTCTCTTTATTTATTTTGCTGTTGATATTCACTATGTGGTACTCCCCATTTATGATCATTTCATGAGGAAATGTCTTGATGGCTCGTGGGCTGCAAGCTAGGGCATCATACATTGTTCATGAGCTGACTATTTAATACTGACATTATTCATGAGCTCGCCGTTTAATATCTGACATCATGCAAACATACATTAATACACTTACTATTTTGAATTTGAGCTCGGGCATCATGCAATGTTATTGCTGTCATTGCATGCTTGCTGCTATTGTGCACCATATATTATTTTATACAATTTATTTCATTGAGACCGTGAGCTTGGCATTTGTATTGTATTTTATGTTATTGGATCAATGCTACCATGTTGTTGAGTCTGTGTATGGCTTGACTATGCACATGCATAATTGTAGATGGGGATCAGTAATATGGTGCCAGAAATTGCTTAGATCCTTTGGATCTAACCCCATCTTTTCCTTCCTTGCAGGTTTTGGATCATATAAGAGCATACTGGATTGAACCCCAGGTCAACACTTCATTACTTTAGACAATGTTTGGTACCTTCATTATTTATGTTCATCCACTTATGTATGTTTTCATTCATTCATATTCTTGTGAAAGTTGGCTATTAGTGACCATATAGGACCATTCTTGATGTTTTTGGGTCATTTGATGAAAAGATGTAAATAGGGACATCAATAATAAAATAGGGATATATTCATAAGGATATATTAAGATTAATATCATAAGTAAAAACATTACACAGTGACATTCAGATTAAGTACAATATGAATTCACATGCCTTTAATTATGATACGCTTTTGAAATTATCACTCATTGGTCACTTGACAATTCAAGATATAAGTATCAAAATATAAACTGTTGCAAAAGGAAGAAACCCATATGTATCTATCATCATTTAATACAAAATATAAAAGTATCCTAAAATTTAAATAGACATTGACTATGGATATACAACACTGAGCCATAATAAATTATAGAGTTTCACTGCAATTTCTATGTCCACTTACAATAATAAATTACAGAGTTTCACTGCAATTTCTATGTCCACTTATAATAATAAATTACAGAGTTTCACTGCAATTTCTATGTCCACTTATAATAATAAATTACAGAGTTTCACTGCAATTTCTATGTCCACTTACAATAATAAATTACAGAGTTTCACTGCTAATTTCTATGTCCACTGCCATTAAAATATATCACTCCTCCTGTTATATAGGCATCCTTCTCATTAAGTGTTTCCATTAAAATATATCACTCTTGTTATATAATGTATATGTATACTTGTTTAAAATTCCATACTTGTTGCTCTTAAATATTATTACCATTTCACTCAAATTTACATGACATTAAAACCAAGCCCAAAATGTATACATACGTGTAAGTATAGGAGAAGCTGGATTCTACAACTATTGAAAAAAAAAAACTATACCAATAGCAGCTTACGAGAAACTATACTTGTGCTTACCACACCATACCTCAACATCATAATGTTTATCATTTTCAATCTTGAGTGAAGCTTCGTACCACACACCATTCACATATTTGTACGCAACGCTGATTTAGGCTGGAGGTAAACTACATGTGTCATGTAAACAACATGGTTGAATGCAATCTCTTTTGCATGTTTTCAAGAGTTTTCCCACCAATACAAGCGTAAATAACACATTTAATGTAATTTACAAACAGTGCGTGGTATGAAGTCTCGCTGAAGCTTGAAATATATCCACTCCTCATGTTATTGTCAAAATTAAATTCAAATATTTCTCAAAATATTTATTCTTGTAGAATTAAGATATCCTTATCTCAATAATAAAACAATCTTCCATAATAGCTTTTGAATCACATTAACACACACCCATGTTCTGTAGCATAGTTCATTTTAGAATTGTATGGATGATGTCCCTATTTTGAAGTGTTTGATCATTTCTATTACCTTCAAGGCATTGTGTGAAGTGTTTGATCTCTCTTTATTTGTTTTGTTGTGCATATACCTTCTTTGATCAACTTTGATATGCATAGGTGATGAACATTCATATTTTCCTAAGCAGTACTTTGAGCTTTCCTTCAACACATGTACTATTGTGAAAATCATCACAAGTCCATTTGTTGCAGGAAAGCTCACAGTACACATGTCTGGATGACATTGTTTACATCTTAGCATTTGGAATGCTCGATGACCTGCGAGTTTTGAGAGCTAAGACATCGTTGCTATTACCTTCAAGACATTGTGTGAAGTGTT
The DNA here is from genome assembly GCA_027943335.1 of Chamaecyparis obtusa. NCBI lineage: Eukaryota > Viridiplantae > Streptophyta > Pinopsida > Cupressales > Cupressaceae > Chamaecyparis > Chamaecyparis obtusa. The sequence goes on from BSBK01003548.1 coordinate 333,974, forward strand.
TGATCTCTCTTTATTTATTTTGCTGTTGATATTCACTATGTGATACTCCCTGTTTATGATCATTTCATGAGGAAATGTCTTGATGGCTTGTGGGTTGCAAGCTAGGGCATCATGCATTGTTTATGAGCTCACTGTTTGAGCAACTCATGTCCCTATTTGATTGGCCGGTGCTTTGTTTGTTATATTGAGTTTACATCATATATTTAGTCTTAATAAATATCTTATAAAACAACATAAAACAAACCCACAATACTTTGTCTTAATAAAATCTTAATAAAACAATATATTTAGTCTCAATAAAATCTTATAAAACAACATATATTGTGTGAAGTGTTTGATCTCTCTTTATTTGTTTTGCTGTTGATATACACTATGTGGTACTCCCTGCTTATGATGATTTCATGAAGAAATGTCTTGATGGCTCGCAGGCTGCAAGCTAGGGCATCATTCATTGTTCATGAGCTCACTGTTTAATATTGGCATTGTTTACATCTTTTCATTTGGAATGCTTGATGACCTGCAAGCTTTGAGAGCTAGGGCATTGTTTCTATTACCTTCAAGGCCTTGTGTGAAGTGTTTGATATCTTTTTATTTGTTTTGTTGTTGATATTCACTATGTGGTACTCCTTGTTTACGATCATTTGATGAGGAAATATCTTGATAGCTCATGGGCTGCAAGCTAGGGCATCATACATTGTTCATGAGCTCACTGTTTAATACTGACATTGTTTACATCTTTTCATTTGGAATTCTTGATGACCCGCGAGCTTTGAGAGCTAGGGCATCATTTCTATTACCTTCAAGACATTGTGTGAAGTGTTTGATCTCTCTTTATTTGTTTTGCTGTTGATATTCACTAGGTGGTACTCCCTGTTTATGATCATTTCATGAGGAAATATCTTGATGGCTTGCGGGCTGCAAGCTAGGGCATCATACATTGTTTATGAGCTCACTGTTTAATACTAGCATTGTTTACATCTTTTCATTTGAAATGCTTGATGACCCATGAGCTTTGAGAGCTAGGGCATCATTGCTATTACCTTCAAGACATTGTGTGAAGTGTTTGATCTCTCTTTATTTGTTTTGTTGTTGATATTCACTATGTGGTACTCCCTGTTTATGATCATTTCATGAGGAAATATCTTGATGGCTCGTAGGCTGCAAGCTAGGGCATCATACATTGTTCATGAGCTCACTGTTTAATATTGACACTATTTACATCTTTTCATTTGGAATGCTCGATGACCCACGAGCTTTGAGAGCTAGGGCATCATTGCTATTACCTTCAAGGCATTGTGTGAAGTGTTTGATCTCTCTTTATTTGTTTTGCTATTGATATTCACTAGGTGGTACTCCCTGTTTATGATCATTTCATGAGGAAATGTCTTGATGGCTCACAAATTGCAAGCTAGGGCATCATACATTGCTCATGAGCTCACTATTTAATACTGGCATTGTTTACATCTTTTCATTTGGAATGCTAGATGACCTGTGAGCTTTGAGAGCTAGGGCATCATTGCTATTACCTTCAAGGATTTGTGTGAAGTGTTTGATCTCTCTCTCTTTGTTTTGTTGTTGATATTCACTATGTGGTACTCCCTGTTTATGATCATTTCATGAAGAAATGTCTTGATGGCTCACGGGATTCAAGCTAGGGCATCATACATTGTTCATGAGCTCATTGTTTAATACTGACATTGTTTACATCTTTTCATTTGTAATGCTAGATGACCCATGAACTTTGAGAGCTAAGGTATCATTGCTATTACTTTCAAGGCATTGTGTGAAGTGTTTGATCTCTCTCTATTTGTTTTGCTGTTGATATTCAATATATGGTACTCCTTGTTTATGATCATTTCATGAGGAAATGTCTTGATGGCTCGCGGGTTGCAAGCTAGGGCATCATACATTGTTTATGAGCTCACTATTTAATATTGGCATTGTTTACATCTTTTCATTTGGAATGCTTGATGACCCGCAAACTTTGAGAGCTAGGACATCGTTGCTATTACCTTCAAGGCATTGTGTGAAGTGTTTGATCTCTCTCTATTTGTTTTACTGTTGATATTCACTATGTGGTACTCCCTGTTTATGATCATTTCATGAGGAAATATCTTGATGGCTCGTGGGCTGCAAGCTAGGGCATCATACATTGTTTATGAGCTCACTGTTTAATACTGGCATTGTTTACATCTTTTCATTTGGAATGCTCGATGACTCGTGAGCTTTGAGAGCTAGGGCATTGTTTCTATTACCTTCAAGGCATTGTGTGAAGTGTTTGATCTCTCTTTATTTGTTTTGTTGTTGATATTCACTATGTGGTACTCCCTGTTTATGATCATTTCATGAGGAAATGTCTTGATGGCTCGCGGGCTGCAAGCTAGGGCATCATACATTGTTCATGAGCTCACTATTTAATACTGACATTGTTTACATCTTTTCATTTGGAATGCTAGATGACCCGTGAGCTTTGAGAGCTAGGGCATCGTTTCTATTACCTTCAAGGCATTGTGTGAAGTGTTTGATCTCTCTTTATTTGTTTTGCTATTGATATTCACTATGTGGTACTCCCTGTTTATGATCATTTCATGAGGAAATGTCTTGATGGCTCACGGGTTGCAAGCTAGGGCATCATACATTGTTTATGAGCTTATTGTTTAATACTGACATTGTTTACATCTTTTCATTTGGTATGCTTGATGACCCGCGAGCTTTGAGAGCTAGGGTATCGTTGCTATTACCTTCAAGGCATTGTGTGAAGTGTTTGATCTCTCTCTATTTGTTTTGCTGTTGATATTCACTATGTGGTACTCCCTATTTATGATCATTTCATGAGGAAATGTCTTGATGGTTCGCAGGCTGCAAGCTAGGGCATCATACATTGTTCATGAGCTCACTGTTTAATATTGGCATTGTTTACATCTTTTCATTTGGAAGGTAGGCATTCAAGCTTTGTCTTCTCATTAAATCAATTTCAGGGGCATTGTTTACATCTTAGCATTTGCAATGCTCGATGACCTGTGAGCTTTGAGAGCTAGGGCATCGTTTCTATTACCTTCAAGGCATTGTGTGAAGTGTTTGATCTCTCTTTATTTGTTTTGTTGTTGATATTCACTATGTGGTACTCCCCGTTTATGATCATTTCATGAGGAAATGTCTTGATGGCTCGTGGGCTGCAAGCTAGGGCATCATACATTGTTCATGAGCTCACTGTTTAATACTAGCATTGTTCCCAAGCTCACTGTTTAATATATGGCTAGGCCATGTAAATGGTACCAGGCCAACCTAATTAGCCTAACAAAATATGTCATGTTTATCTTTGTCAAATACACTCATTCACCATTTTGTTCTTGTTCTTCACACAAATATTGCATCAAAAGTAATTGTAAACAATGATTCAAAGAAAAAAGAAACAACTACAATAGATCAGACCCCAAAAGAATACAGTCAACTACAATAGCTCACAGTCTTAATGAAATAAATAGTGTATAAAACAATATATGGTGCACAACAGCAACAAGCATGCAATGACACCAATAAAATTGCATGATGCTCGAGCTCAAATTCAAAACAATAAGTGTATTAATGTGTGATCTAATAGCAGCAACCTCATTGATCATTACGTTTCACTCCTCCATCATTATAGAAGAGATAACTACCTACAACTAGGGCATCATGAATTATTTATGAGCTCACTATTTGAGCACCTCATGTCCCTATTTGATTGGCCGGCACTCAAACAGTGAGCTCATAAATAATGCATGATGCCCTAACTTGCAGCCCGCAAGCCATCAAGACATTTCCTCATGAAATGATCATAAATGGGGAGTACCACATAGTGAATATCAACAACAAAATAAATAAAGAGAGATCAAACACTTCACACAATATATGTTTCTTTATAAGATTTTATTAAGACTAAATATATTATTTTATGAGCTCACTGTTTAAGCACCTCATGTCCCTATTTGATTGGTCAGTGCTCTGTTTGTTATATTGATGCTATTAGATCAAATAGGGACATCAGTAATAAAATAATACACTATGTGGTACTCACTGTTTATGATCATTTCATGAGGAAATGTCTTGGTGGCTCGTGGGCTGCTGCAAGCTAGGGCATGATACATTGTTCATGAGCTCACTGTTTAATATTGGCATTGTTTACATATTTTCATTTAGAATGCATGATGACCTACAAGCTTTGAGAGATAGGGCATCATTCTATTACCTTCAAGGCATTGTGTGAAGTGTTTGATCTCTCTTTATTTGTTTTGGTGTTGATATTCACTATGTGGTACTCCCCGTTTATGATCGTTTCATGAGGAAATATCTTGATGGCTCATGGGCTGCAAGCTAGGGCATCATACATTATTCACGAGCTCATTGTTTAATATCTGGCCAGGCCATGTAAATGGTACCAAGCCAACTCAATCAGCCCAACAAAATGTGTCATGTTTATCTTTGTCAAATACACTCGTTCACCATTTTTTTCTTATTCTTCACACAAATATTGCACCAAAAGTAATTGTCTGAATTATCTACAATGTCTGAATTGACTGTTGTTTAATGATATCTAATGCTTTCCTATGCATGTAATGCTACTAATGCTGCTGTTTAATGACATCTAATGCATCTAATGTTGTTGTTTAATGACATCTAATGAATTGACTACCGTATAATGGCTTGATCCTCTAATTTATAACTTCCTCTAAGTCTATTCAACCAACTTTGGTGGTTGGAAAATTATATTAAGACTAATTAAACATAAAACCCCTTTTCCCTCCTTTTACAAGTGACCGTTGTTATTCAAAAATTTGAATTAACAACATTGCAAATGAAGCATTTCTTAATATTTTTGAATCCTAAGGCCTTGGGATATGATCTAAATAAACTTATTAAACTTTATGAAAACCAAATCTAAATGCCTTACTTATCTCCCTATTCAGTTTTAATTTTATAGTGAATTCATGATTTATAATTCAGTTGTAGTAGCTCAATGTGTTTGAACTCAAGAATACCCCTTACTTGGTTTCCTAGAAAGCTTTTGGCAAAATCTGTCAGAAAATGAGAAGCTATGAGAAGGTGACATGAAGCTAATGAAAGGAGGCATCTCCAATTTGTTTTGTAAATATACACATTAAGGATCATGTCAGATAATACAAGGGAATTCGATCAAAATAGGGAGACAATCGCTACATTGTTGTCTAACTTTTGAAGAGAAGCTAATGACAAATGTTATTGTCCATGCAAGAGTTGTAATAGATTAAAGACAAGAAGAATCAAAATCAAAACATCAAAGAGACATTGTAGGGAGAATGGTCACATGGAAGGGGGGTTTGATTATAATCCAGTGGTAAGTTGTTTGTTATATTGTTTTCACAATTAATATATATATGAACCATGGAAGGAGGTTTGATTATCATCATTTTTATATAGGTCGATCTCCCCAGTATGAATATAGAGGAACATGGAGGTGTGAGTATTAAAGTTGAAGATCATGATCCCATGGAAGATGAAAATCATGCGCTAGAAAACACATTTGAAGTTGATGGTATGAATGCATTGATCGTTGACACATTTGGTACTGGTGCTGCTGGTGCTACTATTGCTGCTGATGATGAGGATGACATTGAAAACATCCATGATATACCTCTACTTGAGAAGGCAGACATGACTCTTTACGAAGGCTCCCAATATACTCTTCTCTCTGTTGTATTGTTGTTGGTGAATTTGAAGGTTATGAATGGTTTATCCAACATAGCAATGTCACGTATGATAAGGTTTGTCATATATGTCATTATAGTCTATAAAAGGTGAAACATGTACCATTAAGATTGTTTATATTAATGACTTATATTATTTGTTGCAGATTGATATGTGACTTTCTGTTACCACCATCAAATGTTCTCCCTCTCTCATACCGAGAATTCTGTGCCACTATGAAATATATTGGAATGGAGTATCAAACAATAGATGCTTTTCCTGAAGATCATATTATTTATTATAAAGAACATGAAAATGCAACAAAATGCCCTGAATGCCATATGAGCAGATATCAAGATGATCAAGTGACAAAAAAGGTGCCTCGCAAGGTTCTTTGTCAAATCTGCATTATTCCATGTCTGAAATGATTATTCAGGTGTAATAGCTTGGCACAATTTATGGATTACCATGCATGCGGCAGGAGTCAAGATGACATTATTCGAATGCTTGTGGATGGTTCATCATTTATGGACATAGAGGAAAAGTGGCCACACTTTAAAAAGGAACCTTGAAATCTCAGGCTTTCTCTGGTAGCAGACAGTGTCAATCTGCATGGAGAGATGAGATCCATTTTCTCAGTGTGACCTATTTTTGTTATAAATAATAACCTTCCTCCATGGATGTCAATAAAGAGGGAGCACATTATGTTGGCAATGATTATTCCAGGTATCTTATTATTTTATAGTTATCTACATGTAATTATAAGCCTTGGAGTGAAATGGCCACAATAATTATCTGATGCTGTTAATTCAACTAGGTAAGTACCAAGTGAAAGATATGAATGTATATATTGCACCTTTTATCGACAAGTTGTTGGTGTTATGGAATGGTTTCACTATGTATGACATCTCCTGACCAATTGGACAAAGAGAATTTTAATTCCATGTAATGCTTGTGTGAACAATTCATGATGCTCCAGGGTTGACACATTTCTATGGTATGTTATGGTGAATTTTAGTTGTACGAGATAATTTAAATTTTAAAAATATACATATTTAATCTAATTTTATCGTTATCTTGTAGGTCTTCAAACAAAGGGAAAATTTGCATGTCCAATGTGTGGTCCAAAGATGAAATCTTGTCATTCTAAAAGTTTAAGAAAATAGGTGTTTGATGAGTATAGGTAGTTCCTCCCCAGAAATCATAAGTATCGAAGTGGAGAAAGTCATCTTTTCAATGGGAAAGAAGAGACTACATCAAAGCCTTGAAGAATGACACCTCACCTATGACAGTTGGAATATAATAGAATTCAAGGTAATATCATTCCATGTAATGGTCGATGTTTGAAAATCATATATTTTGATTGTGTTTTGTTGGCTAATTATGTAGTTGATGATCTTGAAGGTTGTGAAGGCATCACCGACCAGCTTCCAAAGGGACTAAAATATTATCCCAGAGAATTTAGTAGGCTGCCCTACTATGACCATCTACAAATTGTGCATTTGTTTGATACTATGCATATTGGAAAGAATGTAATAGAGACATTGTGGAAAATATTGGACGGAAGGCATGACAAAGAAAAACTTGGCAAAATTTGTAGTGACATTCATGATTCTAATCATGCAATGAAAAGTATCATTGAATCAAATAGCAATGGAGACCAGATTAATGCAAGTGCTCTTCCTTGGTTATTAACAGAGCAACAAAGTAATGCCATAAAAGACGTGATTCAAAAAATTTGATTTCCTACAAGATTTTCTGCGGATATAAGCAATCTCATATGAAAGAAAAATAATTTTGGGTCAGAGATGAAAACACATGATTGGCATACCTTCATCAAGGTAAGTCATAGTCTTTTGTATTAACAATATATTTGTGTAATTGCATTCAATTTTTATTGTATGAAATGATCAGTTGACAATTGTTGCAGTATTTGCTACCCCTATCTCTCCCAGAGAACTTCAAAAATAATATCAAACAAGTGATATATGATCTTGAAAAATACATGAGGTAAGTAGTGATATTTGTTCAATATATCAAACAATAATATCAAATAAGTAATATATTGTAAAGTCTCGTATTTATATATTTATGTCTTGAATCCCTTGTAGGTGGTTGTCATCTAAAGAAATCCATAAAGAAGATATTAAATATTGGAAGAAAAAAATTTGTCTATTAATGTGTGAAATGAAAAAGTGTTTACCTTTAACTTTTTTCAATGCACAAGAACACTACCTCATACACCAAGTTGAGGAGATTGAATTGTGTGGACCTGTATATGCTAGGTCAATGTGGATGTTTGAGAGACACTTAAAATTTTTGAAGGGTTTGGTACGACAAAGAGCACATCTTGAGGGTTCTATGGTTGAGGGATATATGGTATACCAGATGATGGTGTATGTTACTCAATATCTTCCTAATCTTGCAACAAAGACCCATTTAGATTGCATTTGGGATCTAGACTCAATTAAAAAATTTGAAGGGGAGTACTTGGTGGGCAATGGTAGATTTAGGAAACTAAAAGGTAATAAATTATGAGATGTTATTGTAATAAATTAATTCTTAATCTTAAAAATAAATCTGTTGTAAGTCATCTATTTACTTTTGTACAGCTGCTAAAGAGTGGGATGCAATACATTTGTTTATTGCAAACAATCAAGATTGGATGACGGCATGGATTGAATGATGTCAACATGATGGTCATAGATTAACATGTGAATCCATGTCTTCATTGGTTATACAAGCTCATCGCAATGGAGATCACAATGTTATACAAAAGGAAATAGATTTAGCATATGGTTTAAGAGATCACCAGGTACTTATAAATTTGTTAATTAATCAATCATATATTTTTCAACTCGTGATGCAATAATTTATACATGTTTGACATTATTGCTGGCGAAACACCACAAGGATATGTTTTGCAATGGTTATAAATTTCGCATCAAAAAGTTGGATGACATGAAAAGAACTTGTGATTTTGGGATAAGTGCAGTGTTCCAGGCGACTAATATTTCATCTAGAAATGAATTACATCCTCGAGAATCGCAAAATTGATACTATGGTATTTTGGTTGATATACTTGATTGCGACTTCAATTTCTTCAAATTAGTTCTCTTCATTGTGAAATGGTACAGACTACGACTCAATAAAAATGATCCTGATAGAACTATTATTGAACATGACAATGGATTTTCAATGATTAATACAAGGTTGTTTGAGCCAGTTGGAGAAGAGCCCTATGTTCTTCCAAGCCAATGTGAGTAGGTATTTTACTCAGAGGTTCCACATAAACCAGGTTGGTCATTTGTTGTTAGACATGATCCAAGAGGAAGACCGATAAAGTATAATGCGATGGAAGAAGATACTGAGGAAGATGAAGAAGTGGAAGATGATGTAGAACTAGATCACGATCGAGAGCTAGTCGAAGAAGAATATGAAGAAGAAGACGACGATGATGCCGCTACTAATGATGATGATGCTGCTATTGATGCTACTACTAATGATGATGATGATGAGGATGGTGATGATGATGATGCCGATGGTGATGATGATGATGACGATGACAATAGTGGTGGTGATGATGTTGTCAACGACGATGATCTTGATGATGAGATGGATGAAGAAGAATATCAATGACATGAATGAAATGTACAATTATGCCAGATGTTTAGCATGTTCTAATGATTGTTTTATATGTACTACTCTTATTCACCTTGTTTTATATGTCCTACTTATATATCTTTGATCTTTTGTTAAGAGAAATTTCATTCTAAAAGAGTGTATTTAATCTCTATATGCTTAAACAACCTCACTAGTTAAGACTGTTCTCATTTGTAGTGGGCATGACAAGAATCAAATCACTTGAAAGACACCAGTATTTAGACATGCAAAAATTAGTGACGTGATTAAGCAAATTACCTTTCTTTACAATTGCATGGTTGTCTTTGGTTTGTCATTTTGTTTTGAATGTCCAGTGATTTAAACCAAAGACTTCGACTTAGCCAAAAAATGTGCAAGTCTATATTAGTATGTTTCTTTTAATTGTAATTATAATAAGTATGAATGAACAAAATAATGACAATGAAATATTTGTGATAATGCAATATTTGTTGAAATAGCGTCGATGACTTTGGTCAATGTGCCTATGTGTCAATGTGGTGTTGGCCCATGCATGTTGAAGATGTCATGCACAATAAGTAATCTTGGGCATCAATTTTGGGTTTGACCAAATAGGAAAAATGTTTGGATACACAATTATATTTTATATTTTAAAATAATGTGACAACTAATCATTTTATGAAGAACTGATGTACATTTGGTATTGTCAGGGAAATACTGGATGTCAATACTTTCAGTGGGTTGATCAAACCACATTTACATCTACCCCATCTACATCTATACCTGATGTAGGAAATGAGTGCAACTTGTGCAAGGCTCGAGAGGTAGCTAGTGCCGCCAAGATTGCTTCAATGGCGAAAGTAGAAATCATATTTCTGCGATGCCTTCTTTGTGTAGTTTGTGCACTACTTTGTTCGGACCATATGCGTAAATATGGTTAACAGAGGGCTATTATAGATACTAATTTTTTTTTTTATAGAATTTCTAGTAGATACACATAAAGAACATGCACATAAACATGACAAATGAGAAACATAAATGTAGATATCACAACAGCTGACAAACATAAATGTAGGCATCATAATCACAATTTTTTGGAGACACAACATAATTGAATGGTATACCCAGACGATGCAACACAACTATATATCACTCCTCTGGTTCCAAGTTTACACTTCGGTAAATAAAATCCATAGATAAAAAATAAATTTAGAGAGCAGAGGAGAGCGAGAATGACCAAAGTAGTATAGGTCCCTATATTATTTTGGTCATTATTGCTCTCCTCTTGTGCTCTCCAAATTTATTCTTCATCTTTGGGTTTTGTTTACGCAGTGTAGACATGGAACTGGAGGAGTAGTTGCGTTCCATTATTTGGGTATACGACTCAATTATGTTGTGTTTCCAAAAAATTGTGACCATGATGCCTACATTTATGTTTCTTAGCTATTGTGTCCTAGGACCCCTTATGACCCTTTACGACTATTTACGATCCCTAAGAATACATCTTAGAGATCTTAAAATGTCATAAACGGTCATAAGAGGCTCCTAGGAGGGGTCAGATGAGCTTCCACCTTCACGTGGTTGGCCCTGTTAAGTAGAGAATGTTAAACTATTCTTGAAACAAATAGAAGCTCAATAATTTAAGATCTCAATCCATGTATGACAAATATATATCGACTGCACCGCGAACCCGCACATCAAATTTGGACCAAAGAAGTCAAGAAGTCGATCGAATAAGATCCAAATGCAATCAAGTCCGCATATATCCCATGAACACATCAAGAAGAATGGATCTCTGATAGCCGCACTAGCTTCTTGTGCTGGAGCAGTCGCTATCAAAAGTCTTGATTCGGTAGGATGCATTCCAAATCCAAGTCTCTAGACTTGACTCAATAATCCACAAGCTACTACCGAATCTACTAGAAAGTTATCTCCAAATTGTGCTAGAGCAGTCACTGTCACAAGTCTTGATTCGGTAGGATCCATTCCAAATCCAAGTCTCTAGACTTGACACAATAATCCACAAGCCACTACTGAACCTACTGCAAAGTTATCTTCGAATGATCCATAACCAAATCACGAGCAGGAACTAGATCTACAAGAACACCGTTCTGAATCGATACCAACTCGATTGAAAAATATAAATATATATTTTAAAAAACTCATTGTTGTTGTAACTATGACAACTTTAAAATAGCGACAGTTTCCCGTCGCAAACATCCGACATCCATCCGTCGCATTAAATGCATCACTGTCAGAAAATAACCATAAGTGATGGATAACCATCATAACTGTCAGACGCATGTTTGTCGCACATACATCATAGTCATCATTACAAACCACAAACGACGGATATGCATTTTAAACTTTCACCAAATATCTATCGCATTAAAGGCATTTACATCATTGAATATGTTATGAATGACGGCTACCTGTCAGAATCTTCTCACCAGTCACTATCATTTGTTATTTGTTGCGATGGGTAGGTGTCCCAATTATGACAGCCACAAACAAGTCTGACGACATTCTTGCTATGTTGGCACCCTCTTTTAGCGACGGCCAAGGTTGTCGTAATTACGACACCTGACAGAACCGTCAATTTTTTCAACTACAAAATTGCGACGCCGGGTGGTGTCACTTAATCAATGGTTTACTATCTAAATTCAAATGCTCGGCCATTGAAAAAAGGTCTCAAATGTACTAGTGTCACCTCCCACAAACCATCTTGAAAACCCTCTACAATTCCAAGACAGATCACAATGTGCTACCCCACAACAATTCAACTAGGGCTTCATAAGAAGGAACCTTCAAACCTAGATTCACAAACCTAGATCCAGATCTCACCTCATTCTAATACCACTTGACACAAGGGGGATGGGGAGAGGGGCCAAAGGCACACCCTAACCAGGCCCACCTTGAAGATAAACACGCAGAAGCAACAACACAAGTGAGAGAGAGAATGCAGATATCCTTTCAATTATTATCTTCAAGTTGATTCATACATGTCGAGCTGTAAGGCCTTCCTAGTTTAGGCTAGATATTATAATCAAGTACATAAGTCCTCAAACATGCGAGGATCTACCAACAATCTCTAATATTCTATCTTCTATCTCTGATGTCCTAATTCTTCCTAAACTCTAACCAAACAACTACATTTATACAAGAGGATACCAAACAAGTCGGCCTTCAGATCCACCGTTAGTGGAAGGAATGACTAGATCTAGGTCCACACACTTCCCAATGATAGATACCAACATTAAATCTGCAACCAAAATTAATTACAAGAGTCAACCTCAATAGGAATCCAAAATAAACAACTCGGTAAGCAAGGAAAATTGAGCGTTAGACAAGCATCATCGAGCACCAGGGGAATTCACTGAGCGCCAGAGAGATAACTGACCAACACCGGTAAACTAAGAAAATTGAGCAACACTGACCAAATCAGTCAAAGAAGGAACTAAGCAACGCTAAAAACTTCAAACATCTTTTTGGTGACATAGGATTACCAAGGATCCGAGATGCTCCTGCATCACTTCTTTTCAGAGTTAGTACATTCAAAGGCTCTATGTCCTTCACCACATTTGTAACAAGTACCTTTAAACCAAGATTTCTCTTCTCTTTTCCCACTATTGTTATTCCTAGAGTAACTAGTATAACTACCTCTAGCATAATTACCTCTTTTACTAGCAGGTTCATCTTTCCATCCTTTATCTTGCACTGCATTATTAGATCTGCTACTTTCTCCATAAGTTCTGCCTCTACTTCTCTGAAATCTACCACCTCTTCCTCTTTGACTTTGATCATGTCTTTTTGTTAATCGTTCTTCTTCCTTCAAAGAAAATTGGTATGCTTCTTCCACACTATCCATTTTAACATAATTGATCTCATCCCGAATCGATGTCCTCAGGCCATTTAGGTATTTAGCCACTTTCTCAACTTCATCATCCACATGTCCAGATCTGATATCCAACTTATAAAATTCCTTGGTATATTCCTTCACACTCATGTCCCTTTGTCTCAAATTTTTCATTTTTCTCATCAAACTAACTTGGTAGTCAGCTGGAAGAAACTTCTTCTTCATCATTCTAAGCATCTTCATCCACGTATTGATCTTTTCTTTTCCTCTCTTCTGTCTCTCAGTTTGCAAATGATCCCACCAAAGAGATGCATGACCTTTCAACTTTGTGACTGCTAACTTAACCTTCTTATTGTTAGGAGTACCTTCATACTCAAACTATTTATCCATCTTAGAGATCCAATCCAAAAGTGCATTGGTCTCAAGTTTTCCATCATAGCAATCAACTTCAACCATAGATCTCGAGTTAGCCTTAGAAAAAACTCTCAAAAGTCTTTCCTCATCCTGCTCAACTTCAGGTTCAGGATTAGGTGCTTCCTCTTCTTCATCACTAACATCTTCAAGATGTACACCTCTTCTCTAGGATGTATCTATAGCTTCAAGCCTAGTCGCAATCTACCTCAACATATCCATGATAGAATTATCATTTCATCTACCACGAACCATCTTGACAATCAGGTTCCAACAAGATCATAACCTTCTGCAAGTTATAGATCAGATCTTAGATCCACCACCCTACAACCAATCTAATAAGGTTCTCCATGACCCAATCCACAAGAAAGAACTTGGCTCTGATACCACCTGACACAGGGGCATGGAAGGTTCAAGCAGATTTGACTCAACTTGAACCAACAAACAAGCCCTGCTAAGAGTTACACACAGAAGCTGTTATACACAAATTTTTCACCTTTGTTTCAAGTTCTCATAGTCTTGATAACCTAGTATAACATGGGAATCATCTCCAGGTGTGGGACCTATGCTAACTGAGATGAGACCTCCAGGTTCTAGGCTGGTTCCTCTTGGATAATCACCTTAATTTGATTCTAGACATGAAAAGTAAATCTTTTGAGGGAAAGGGATAGAAGGAATGCATGAAAGGGAAATGACTAAAAGCAAACTACCTACTAGGTGATACACCAAAATTAGGGTTTCGATCTCAGTATAGAGGATGAAAATAATGGACAACTCAGGTCTAGGAGATCACAACTCACTAAATAGGCCTGCATAAATATTTCATAGAAGGGTTTGCAATAGAAAGAGGCTATTCAAGGAAAGAAATAATTTCACAAACAATAGCATTCCTAAGAATTTAGACACAATCTACAACCTGCAGACAAACATTCACCTCTGCAACTCGGTATAGGAATGAGACAGATTGTCAGGGGGTTGAGGTATACCCACAAGAGCATTCACACCAAATCACCCACAATAACACACAAAATTGTAGAAAGAGAGAGGGATCAAGAACCCTAAGAGATCACTACAAACATCATATACTTCAATTCAATAAGAGATAATTTAGACAAGGAAGCCTAGGGACAGAAAAAGATTGTCACAAAGTACCTCTGCAATATCTAAATCATTAATGGGAGATTACAAAATGTAGAAAACTAGAGGGTAGAAAAATGCCATAGATAGCTTTCCAAGAAAGAGACTTTCTTCTTTACAAAATGTGAACTCCGAGCTTTAAAAGCTCCAAAAAACAAATATATACATCCCCTCTTGCACGCAGGCAAGAGTCAAAACCTAACTAGGGTTACAAAGATTTTACAATAATATCAAACCCTAACTCAATCAAATCTGATCATAAATGTATCTCTTCAACATCATGGCCGATCAGATATTTTGTTTGACTGCTAATCCCTGTACTGAAACTGCCGGTAGACAAAAACCTGGATCCATCAACCTTTCTACAATAGGCCCGCCATGAATGCTAAAATGGTACCTTTCTGAGACAAGAATCGACCCATGACGGCCACCCAGACTTCCTCATCATCTTTCCCAACTGTGAATGTCCTGCAAACATCAATTTCCTGAGCTACCTCACCACTATATCCCATTGAATCAAAAAATTGGCAAAAAACCCTCCTGGACATATTTGAATTTAAAATGCAATGGCTAGCCAGTCATTTTAAAGCATGCCCATCGATATGCTTTTCTTCCTGGAAAATGGATGACTTAGATCGACTCACAACAATTGCAAACCTTCTTTGAAAAGTCAAATCCATATCAGCAAGTTATAACCAATGAGATTTTAGCACATCAGCATGTTTGGGCCCACCTCGAGTTTTCTTCCTTTAAGTCATTCAACGACTATGTGTCTGAAGACCCATTTCTAAGTCATGAAATCCTTAGCTTCACCTTGGTCCAGTTAGGCGATTCAGTGAACAAGGCAATTCACTGAATCGCCGAACCTTTAACTAACCTTGGGTTACATTAAGTGAACACAAGAAAACCTTTATTCACCAAATCACTGAATACCTTCAAATTTTGGGCCCAGACCTACCACATGTCATTCTTCTATTCATTCCAGCCACTTATTCAGCAACACCTCGGAAAGCTCTGACAACATACCCACCGTAATTTCTAGATTCCAATCTAACGACGGGCACATGATCTCATGGTCTTCGAATATTCCTTCCGATCATGCACCAACCGTAGATCACCTTTGCACAAGGACCCCATTGACATGTGGGTCTACCCAAAAATCTCTATCAGCACATGACAATCAATAGAAAATGAGCATGTCAGACAAGACTGACACCTCAGAAGTCAAACGAACCTGGACTCTGCATCAGACAGTTGTCGCTATGTCACTGCCCTTAAATATCATGCAAATTCCTTCAGCGGTATAATGACAACCGTGAGATTCATCTACATTTTAACCTACCTTAGGAAGCTGACCCCACTTGACACATCCTTTGGTCAAACCACCGGCCAATCAAAAAATGCCACGTCATAAAATCCGACAGGCGGACATGCAAAATTTTCTCACTGTGCCTCGACCCCACTGACAATTTCCAACTCACCATCCTTCGACCAATCAGGAGTCTTACATCTCAGCAATATCTGACAATGGACCCACCTGATAGAACCCTGGCAACAAACAAGATCAACGGTTGTCGCATGATCTCAAGGAATATTCTGGGCCCTTTCGATCATGTGACCATCGTTGGATTGAAAGGAAAGGCAGCCTTCTGGGCCCCTGCTGACCTGTCTCCACATCACCACCTTCAACCAATCAACTACTTCCATGTAGGACACCATGGCAGTGGACCCACACAAAGTTGAAGCACTGCGATGCTGATACCGTATCAATGATTGTCGCATGATCGCATGGGATTGGAAGATCCCATGAGATCATGTGATAACCATTGGGTCTTATATCAACTGAGAACTGGGCCCGCTGAGACAGGTGTCATCTTGTCACATGGTCGCAAGGGCTCCAAAGATTCCTTGCGAACATGCGACAGCCACAAGTTTTAAAGGGGTAAACTTAGGAAATATTTGCTGGAGAACTTAGACCTTTGTAGGAAATATTAAAAGGGACCCCGCCCGACGACCTAGAGGTATAACATGAAGGTGGTCAATTTTTTAGCACATGCATTTAAGAATTTTAAGTGGCCTGAAAAGGTAATGGAAAAAATAGAACATGACCTAGGGTTTTAGGGTTTTTTGTAGCAACAACTAGATTTTCAAAAAATACTTGCAGGCCAGAGGGCTTAAAACATTTGCAGAGACTAGATGATAAGGCATAAACTCATGAAATTTTTTGAGATGCTTGGCACGGTGAAGACAAATATCTTGGGATAGGTTTTAGCCAAATTTGCATGCACAAGAAAATTAGGGTAACATTTTGGCAATTTCTGTTGGATGTCAGCCTGCTAGACATTGATCAGTGGCCTTGAAGTAATCCATTGGGCATGGGGTCTCTTCTCAGGAACACAAAATTTTGATAGAAGGATAGAACTAGAACCAGAAGGACAAACTTGTGCACAAGCACTTGTTGAAAAGTAGGAAACTAACCTAAAAAGCAGGAAAACTAACCTATTACAAAAAGAATGGTCAAACAAAACCATTTACTAGTAAATTGAAATAATTCCCCATCCTCCTTAGAGTTTTAAACCTTGCACATTTGATGCCAACAAGGAGAAAGTGGAAAACAAAAACATACTGAACTACCTGGCATATCAACTTTTGAAACTGGTAGTCCAAACATCCAACCCTGATTAGTCCATAGGTGCTATCCTTCCGGGGAATATGATCAAGTTGAACATGCTCTTGGTCCTCAAGGAATGGACCTTTGACATAACCCTTCATTAAATCTTTGCTTGACCCTACATGAGCTAGATATCTGATAGGACACCCTCTTGAGAGCATGGAACTGGGCCCTTCTTGTTGCTCAATATTCACCTTATGAATGTCTTCAGCAGGAAGATCAAGAATTTGTCCCTCCATGACAATCTGTCATATATTTTCCTCTTCTGTAGTTGGGACATAATTAACCCCTTGAAACACAAACTCCTCCCTAAGAACACACAAGCCAATATCCTTTTTAGGAAGATGTGGAATATCAACAAGAGTTGAGCAGAAAGCATCGATTATCAAATCAAAATCATCTTGTTGCTCTAAGCTAGCAGCACTTATATTATCTTTCTTATCACAATCAGTGAGCTCAACTAGTAAATTTTTTGCTACCTCATCTTGCTCAATATAAAAAGGCATCTCCCCAAATAGATCAGTTGGGCTCTCACCTTCTTCATTTTCTTTCCTATCCTTATGTGACTACTCTGATCCATCCTGATGTAATAACCCTACCTGTTCCTCATGATCATCATGAAAAAGTACACCTAAAAGACAAAAATCATCTTCTTCCTGGTGGCCTGAAATGCTATGAGGTGTAGGGGGCTCTTTAGGAATTGGTTCATAGGGCTTTGTCTGCTGCGAGATTGGCTCACTATCACTTAGGAAGTGAAAATTTTTAGGTGCATCCTTTATAGGGGGAAAATGAGGTGGTTAGAATTCTGGGATAGGGTCATGCATGGGCTCAGGCAAGAAACTTGGGATTTGAACCTTGTGAGTTTCTTGTTGTAATACCTCTGACCTTTCTTCATCAGGAAGTTCATAGTTCAAGAGAACAATTGGAAAATATGTAGCTTCCTTCCCAAAAAATGGGTTCAGGTGACTGCCAGCTGCTTGGATGCTTTGTGTTGGGATTGTCTTTCTGATTGGATTATAGGGATGGAAAGGCCTTTTCACTAGATTTTGCCTTTTGCTTTGATACCCTTCTTGATACTGTGGCCTATTCTGCTGGTATGGTTGCTCTTGAACTTGGTATTGCTAGCTAGGGCCTTGGCCTTGCTATTGATAAGGTGGTCTAACCTCCTGATTGTACCCTTTTACAGTGATCAACTCTTTGGTTAGAGCTTGCAGCAGGCTCATCATCTCTTGGTTTGTTGCTTGTTGATCTCTTCTCATTTCTTGCTAACTACTTTTTAATTTGAGTAGCTCTTAAGAAGGGTCAACCTTGGATTCCCCATAGCTAGAGCTGGCCTGAGGTTCTATTAATGCAGGCGTGGGAGTAAATGGAGGAATTTGCAGAAGTGTAGTGGGCTGAAGACTGGGAGAGATAAGCATGAGTGGCCTTGGGGTTATCATACTAGCCTGAATTAGATAATTTTTTGCCATGACAGCTAGGTCAAAATCCTGAGGTAATGAAGCACCTCCCAAAGACTGAATCATTACAGATATATCACTAGTTAGGATTCTCAAAAAATAAAGGAAAGCACAATCTGCTGAAGGCCTTATATTAACTGGGATCCTATTCCATGTCTTAAGGAATCTGCCATTAAAATTTGTCATCTGTTCTTGAGGGTCTCTCTTGATAATTTGGAGTTGCTCTACTAGAGACAAAGAGACTAATTCATACTCAAAATATTTGTTAAGGAGCTCTCCAAGTCTATCCCATGAAGCAATGGAGCCAACTGCTAGATTTCTAAACCATTCGAGGGCCTTACCTTTTAGAGAGGCTACTAATAATTTGGTGGCCACATCTTCCTTTGTGATGTTGTGTATGCTACAGATAGTAGACACATCCCTTACGTATTCAAAAGCTATTGTTTGGTCTTCACCTGTGAAAGAAGGTATACTTTTTAGTGTTGCCAAGGGCACATCATGGTGTTGGGAAAAATTCAATGGACTCCCCTGATTAAAGGGTACAAATGCAAATGGTCTTGCCATAATAAGGGTGTATTTTCCTCATAAGCTCTATCAAAAACTGGGTCTTCTTGTTTGTAACACCAATGGAGTCGCTAGATATACTTGAATATTAACCTCTCTAAGGTCTATATTATGCAATCAGTATATCGGAGATAGCATAATCTTTCAAACAATGAACTTCTTTTGTGGTCCCACCAAGCGTGCCAGAATTGTTATACACTAAGTTTGCGCCTTTGTTTCAAGTTCTCATAGTCTTGATAACCTAGTATAACATGGGAATCATCTCCACATGTGGGACCTATGCTAACTGAGATGAGACCTCCAGGTTCTAGGCTGGTTCCTCTTGGATAATCACCTTAATTTGATTCTAGACATGAAAAGTAAATCTTTTGAGGGAAAGGGATAGAAGGAATGCATGAAAGGGAAATGACTGAAAGCAAACTACCTACTAGGTGATACACCAAAATTAGGGTTTGGATCTTAGTATAGAGGATGAAAATAATGGACAACTCAGGTCTAGGAGATCACAACTCACTAAATAGGCCTGCATAAATATTTCATAGAAGGGTCTGCAATAGAAAGAGGCTATTCAGGGAAAGAAATAATTTCACAAACAATAGCATTCCTAAGAATTTAGACACAATCTACAACTTGCAGACAAACATTCACCTCTGCAACTCGGTATAGGAATGAGACAGATTGTCAGGGGGTTGAGGTATACCCACAAGAGCATTCACATCAAATCACCCACAATAACACACAAAATTATAGAAAGAGAGAGGGACCAAGAACCCTAAGAGATCATTGCAAACATCATATACTTCAATTCAATAAGAGATAATTTAGACAAGGAAGCATAGGGACAGGAAAAGATTGTCACAAAGTACCTCTGCAATATCTGAATCATCAATGGGAGATTACAGAATGTAGAAAACCAGAGGGTAGAAAAATGCCACAGATGGCTTTCCAAGAAAGAGACTTTCTTCTTTACAAAATGTGAACTCTGAGCTTTAAAAGCTCCAAAAAACAAATATATACATCCCCTCTTGCACGCAGGCAAGAGTCAAAACCTAACTAGGGTTACAAAGATTTTACAATAATATCAAACCCTAAATCAATCAAATCTAATCATAAATGTATCTCTGCAACATCATGGTCGATCAGATATTTTGTTTGAGTGCCCATCCCTGTACTGAAACTGCCGGTAGACAAAAACTTGGATCCATCAACCTTTCTACAACAGGCCCGCCATGAATGCTAAAATGGTACCTTTCTAAGACAAGAATTGACCCATGATGACCGCCCAGACTTCCTCATCATCTTTCCCAACTACAAATGTCCTGCAGACATCAATTTCCTGAGCTACCTTGCCGCTATATCCCATTGAATCAAAAAACTGGCAAAAAACCCTCCTGGACATATTTGAATTTAAAATGCAATGGCTAGCCGGTCATTTTAAAGTGTGCCCGTCGATATCCTTTTCTTCTCGGCAAATGGATGGCTCAGATCGACTCACAACAGTTGCAAACCTTCTTTGAAAAGTCAAATCCATATCAACAAGTTATGACCAATGAGATTTTAGCACGTCAACATGTTTGGACCCACCTTGAGTTTTCTTCCTTTAAGTCATTCAGTGACTATGTGACTGAAGACCCATTTCTAAATCATGAAATCCTTGGCTTCATCTTGGTTCGGTTAGGTGATTAAGCGAACAAGGCATTTCGCTGAATCGTCAAACCTTTAACTAACCCTGGGTTACATTAAGCTAACACAAGAAAACCTTTATTCGCCAAATCACTGAATACCTTCAAATTCTGGGCCCAGACCTGCCACATGTCATTCTTCTATTCATTTCAGCTGCTTATTCAGCAATACCTTGACAAGCTTTGACAATGGACCCACCATAATTTCTAGATTCCAATCTAATGGCGGGTGCATGATCTCATGGTCTTCGAATATTCCTTCCAATCATGTGCCAGTTGTAGATCACCTTTGCACTCGGACCCCACTGACACGCGGGTCTACCCAGAAATCTCTGTCAGCACACGACAACCAATAGAAAATGAGCATGTCAGACAAGGCTGACACCTCATAAGTCAAACGAACCTGGACCCTGCATCAGACGGTTGTCGCTATGCCATTGCCCTTAATTATCATGCAAATTCCTTTAGTGGTATAACAACAACCGCGAGATTCATCTCCATTTTAACCTACCTTAGGAAGCCGACCCCACCTAACACATCCTTTGGTCAAACCACCAGCCAATCAAAAAATGCCACGTCACAAAATTCGGCAAGCAGACATGCAAAATTTTCTTACTACACCTCGACCCCACTAACAATTTCCAACTCACCATCCTTCGACCAATTAGGAGTCTTACACCTCAGCAATATCTA
Source organism: Chamaecyparis obtusa (assembly GCA_027943335.1). Lineage (NCBI taxonomy): Eukaryota > Viridiplantae > Streptophyta > Pinopsida > Cupressales > Cupressaceae > Chamaecyparis > Chamaecyparis obtusa. Next base: position 355,769 of record BSBK01003548.1, read on the forward strand.
ACAACGGACCCACCTGACAAAACCCTAGCAACAAGCAAGATCAATGGTTGTCACATGATCGCAAGGAATATTCTGGGCCCTTGCGATCATGTGACCGCCGTTGGATTGAAAGGAAAGGCAGCTCCCTGGGCCCCTGCTGACCTGTCTCCACATCACCGCCTTCAACCAATCAACTACTTCCGTGTAGGACACTGCGGCAGTGGACCCACATAAAGTTGAAGCACTGTGATGTCGATACTATATCAACGGTTGTCACATGATCGCATGGGATCGGAAGATCCCATGAGATCATGCGATAACCGTTGGATCTTATATCAACTGAGAATTGGGCCCGTCGAGATAGGTGTCATCCTGTCGCATGGTCGCAAGGGCTCAAAAAATTCCTTGCAAAAATGCAACAGCCACAAGTTTTAAAGGGGTAAACTTAGGAAATGTTTGCCAGAGAACTTAGGCCTTTGTAGGAAATATTAAAAGGGACCCCGCTTGACGACCAAGAGGTATAACATGAAGGTGGTCAATTTTTTAGCACATGCATTTTAGAATTTTAAGTGGCCCGCAAAGGTAATGGAAAAAATAGAACATGACCTAGGGTTTTAGGGTTTTTTGCAGCAACGGCTAGATTTTCAAAAAATACTTGCAGGCTAGAGGGCTTAAAACATTTGTAGAGACCAGACGACAAGGCAGAAACTCATGAAATTTTTAGGGATGCTTAGCACGGTGAAGACAAAGATCTTGGGATAGGTTTTAGCCAAATTTGCATGCACAGGAAAATTAGGGTAACAGAAGCAATATATAATTCTCATGAATAATGAAAACACAATGTATATGAGGCAAGGCAACTGGAAACCACACCGGTACAATTATTATAAATCCTCCAACATGCCCGATTGTGAGGCCTTTCGGGTTTCGGCCTTATACAAAGAGAATTATGAATTCAGAGTCTCGGCTCACATATTACCTTCTTTTCTACTTCTATTACTCTTATACTACTACTATCTCCCTACTCTAAGCCAACCTAAGCTTCTTATATAGCCAACTAAGCCACAAGTCAGCCAGTTAGGCTTTTAATTACATTATAGGTCCACTTAGGAAGAGAAAACCAAAACTACTAAAAGAATGAACAAAACACGACGTGAAGTAACATTTAGGTCCACACGTGATCCAAGAACAAATCCTGAACTTTGCAAGGTCCTATTTCCCCATACGATACTGCGCAAGGCAAAGAGCTTCCATGTTTCATGCGAAAGTGGTTGGAAAATTGATACCTGAGGAAAAAATTGATAACTCTTAACTCTAGATGAATTAAGATTTGCGCACTTAGGAGAAGGTTCACAAATAGGTCTTCATCATCGAATTAACTTTGCACAATAAGAAACCAACAGCTGCAATGACTACAACACAAACAACCTACAGGAAAAAAAAAAACATGAATTTTTTGGTTGATGCAAGATTGCTTAAAGACCCAAGATGCTCCTGCATCAGTGCTTCACATAATCTGGTTTCAAAGGAAGCTATCACTATGTTGTAGTTACAAATGTTTCCACATCCAAATCCCTACTATGCAACTTGGGTGAGTAAGGATAACAACATACTTGTGAGGGATCAAGGTATCCTAAATTTTTTAATTGGTCAATATTCTGATAGCATTTTATGTGATGTTTTGGATATGAATTGTCGGCATGTCATCTTGGGTAGACTTTGGCAATATTCTAGGAGGGTTGTGCATGATGGTTTCACAAATATTTATCTAGTGCATAAAGGAAGGATAACTTACAAACTCAATCCACTTCTCAAGGATGAAATGAAGAATGTAGTTATGTGTTTTGACAATGACATTTCACTGCATGGACATGGTAGTTTGCATTATGATACTAGTTGGTATAGGAAGGAGTTGCAGATTGAAGGGCAGGATAGTCTAAGGAAAGGAGGATTGATTGAACAATTTTTTTTGTTGATTGGGGTAGTGAAGTATCCCATTGGTCAACAAAAGGAATGGTGATGAGATTGGTAGTAGGCAGGGTCAACATGCCTCACACAAGGGGTCACAAGTCCAGGCAGCCACCAAGCAGCACTGTCATCCACAAGGATAGTCAACCCATAAACATTTTTATTCTAATGATTTGTGTGTGAGTGCAGGTTGGAATGGTGTGAGAAAGAAGGCTACTTTAGGGGACTTTTGGATCCCTAAGCATTTGATTGATCCAACAACTAAAAGGAGGACAAGCATGAAAAACTCTTGGACAAGAGTTTTATTGGAGGAGGGGAGTATGGTGCAGGATCACCAAGGACACTCAATACAACAATGAAGACCTTAAAGATATTTAGTGAAGACCAGAGGAATGGCATGTACAATCAGAGCCCTAAGGAGATCAATTGGAAAGTCTCTAAGCCTATAATGGTTTTCAAATGATGTAATGAATCAATGAGTTTGAAGTTTCCTTACTAGGACCAATAGTGTCCATAAGGGTCAATTAAGGGAATTAGTAGTCTACAATAGTCTTTTCTTAATAAAAGTCTTTAGGAGTCATTGACAAGGAGTCTTTATATTAAATAAAACCATTTGAAAATTCAAATATTTGAAATCAAACAGTTACTAAGGGTTTTAGGAGGGAAAGTAGTTCTTTTATGTTTTAATCTTCAACTAAAAAAACCAACAACCAAAGTTGGTTAAAGTTGGTTGTAGAGGGTCTATAATTGTTTGTATATCTATGCACGAGCATTCATGGGGGATTGTACAAACAGTGACTAATAATTTTAATAAAAACTGTATTTTCATCATTTTGGAGATCTATATGCAGTGTTTTATGTGATTTTTTATTTGAACAAATCTAGAAAGCATCCAATAGATCTTAGGAGGCAATATTGCATACTTTTGAATGTTTTGAAAGTCATTTGATATGACTGTCTCTTCATTTGCAGCGTAATAGTACTGTTCATGTATAGAATTCTTTAACAGTTTGAGTTTTTTAATGAAAAATTGACCATTCCATAGACTCAAAGGCCTAGAATCCATGGAATGTGACTTATCTAACATTTTATCATAGTCCTTTAACCATTCATATGCAAAAAGTTGGAGAAAGAAGGTGACCACAATCAACAAATAGTGGAAATGTGTTGAAATTGATGGCATGAGTATTGCAGAAGACATTCTAATCGAATGAGGAGTATCTTTTATGTTTTGGAATGCTTTAGTATGTTAAGTGTAAGGTGAAACAACCATCAATTGTGTGTAATAGTACTTGGAAGATAGAGATCTAGGAAGCCCTAGAATCAAGGTTTTGGGACACCAAAATTGGGGCTTTTGATGTTGCAGGAGGTTTGGATCTAATGCCTTTGGTATTTGTACATTTGGAAGCATAATAAGACATTTTCCAAAAGTTGGGGACTTGAGATCAAATATTTATATAGTTCCTTTGTTAAATTGCTCATTTTTATGCATTTTGGGAGTCACAGGGTGTAAGCAACAACCCATGCTCCAAAACAACATTAGTAAAATTTTTGATATGTTGAAGTATAGGATAGAGGGTATCTGAATAATTGATTAGTTCTTCTGATGCTTTGGAAAATTTTGGAGATAAGGTCTTGTGAAGGTCATTGCAAGCTACAAGACATGGCTATTAGGCCTAGTGGGTAGTTTGGAGAAGTTTAAAGAGTTAGAGTGTTGGGGATAGTATGAAACCACAAAACCACTTGAATCCAAGTTAATGTAACTCAGGCCTCATTTGTTTGCGGGAATTGGAATTTGAGACAAAACTTGATTATCTCAAAATTAGGTTTTGAAATTCCAATTTTGTGTATTTGGAAGATAATTTGGACGGTTTGGTTCACCCGAAAGATGGTTGAGACAATTCATATTTTGTGTTTGGTTGCCATTTTTGAAATGCAATGCATAAAACACAAAAATGGAATTAGTCTCATCTCTTGCCTTCTCCTGTAAAAAGAAATCCTCAACAAAAGGATCTACCATTTGTGTTTCGCCTGTAGTGCCAATGCCGGCTGCTGAGGCCCACAACAGAAGTGATTTTTTTCCCCTTTCATTCTCATATTTATTTAGGAGGGTCTGCGATATGGAAACTGCAACCTCTGCATCCTTTGCTTGAGTGGCATAGTGCAATGTTGTGCCTCCATGGACATCACGCTCTAATAAAGGATCACTCCCTTTCTCCAATAATAGCCGCACAATAGGAGTATGCCCTCCATGTGCTGCCATTCTTTCCTTGAGCTATGAAATGTAAAGAATTTTGACCAAAACCATCCTTGGCATCTCCTTTTAACTACCAATCATGTATGAAATCTTTGCAAAAGGTGGCTTGTCCATTGTGTGCTGCCCAGTGAAGAAGGCTTCTTCCCCATTTATCCCTTTTGTTCTCTCTGTACACATCTTCATATGTCTCAACAAGCATTTGGAAGACTTTTTCATTTCCCAAATGGACGCTGCTGGGTTTGTAAAAGCGGAAGTCACCGGACCCGACAAAATATCAAATGTCATGCATAAAACACAAAAATGGGTTTTAAAAAGTGAATTCCACCTATTTGAGTGGAAGTGGAACTTCTAGAAGTTCACATGAAATGAGGGTTTGAAAACAAAAACCCAGTTTTCAATGTTGACAACCAAACAATGGATTTAGCTCGAAAGCGAAAGTTCCACTACCAATTCCAGCCCAATTCCCACAAAAAAATGGGGCCTCAAAGACATCACAAGAACCATCTTGAGTCATTGGTAGGAGTCTTGTGTAGCTTTAAGACATTTGAAGCACTTGAGGGTTTGGGAATGGTGCCTAAACCTCTCAAATTTATAAACTTATCTTACTTATTATCACCCACCACCCTTACCTCTGCATCAAAGACCCTATTAGGAGCCTTTGCAATGTGATCCCAATTAAGGAATCAACTTTGTTAGGAGTCCAACCCCATTATAGGCAATCAAATTGTTGGAGCTCTAAATTTTGGGCAAAATTTGGAGTCCTATATAGTGATAAAACCCTAAAAAATGGTCTCTTAAACCCCATGCCAAATAATTAATGATAGAGTACATGAAATAGGATAAAAAATTATATTAATTTTCAATTAAAAGTTGAGGGATTAAGAAATGAAGCTCAGTGACAGGAATAATCAAAATTCTGTGATCAAAGCCTTCAGAAAATGCTAGAATTTTGACATGCTGCATAGATGATGCTGACAGAGGCAGAAGACAGTTGAATTTTAAAAATCTAAAAATGACCCAGTTCAGAAAATCAAATTTCCCATCTCTAGTAAAAATCTTAGCTTTCCACAAGGTGTTTTGGTTTTTTGACCAGACCCAAATCCGAAAGTTAGGTAGTTATTTTTTAGTTAGTTTATTATTTTTTCAAAATAATTTGTAATAAGGGTGTGTCTTTTCACCCTAAAGAGGTGTGAAAGACACTCAAACAAACACACACACACACACACATATACATAATGTAAAATTTAGAGAGAAAGAATACAAGACAATACAAAATACATATTTTCATAGGATATAATTTGATCACAACTGTAACTATGAACTCTTATGTACCAGTTTTTCAACATCAATAAAGATAAGTGCCATTTCTTTTTATTTGTGGTTATAAGTTATATGTTTTTAATTATTCTTTCAGATATTCTATTTTATAGAATGTTTCATTGTGTTAAATTCCCTGAATGTTATAACTCAAAATCAATATATAGTTTGAATATCAATTGAAAGATCTGTGAATCTTCCTTTGTTTTTATCGGTCTCTTAATTTGAGTTAAATTCGATAAGATTAGCTATATAGATTGATTTGAATTATAAGTCAAGTGGAAGCCCGTGAAGTGATGGTATTGTTTTATTAAAGAAAGTTTTTAAAACTGTCTCTGATCATACGTAGGATTGAAAGTGTTTTGACTCTATAACCCAAGTACTTAGAAGGCATTGATCTAATCTTTAATTGGAAATTGTTATATTTGGTTCATTTGTAATTTATAGATCATTAAATCATTATTTCAAAAGAATTACTTTTGATTCTTTAGTATAATCCATTTAGTCAAGTGTTATATAATAGAGATTTTCAAGAGATTAGTTTCTTTCCTCAAAGGCTCATTCACCACCTTTGGAGGAATCTTGTTTTGTGTACGTAGTTGTGTGACACAGAGAATTAAATAGTTCAAAGTGAATTTGGGCCTACCAGCCTTGGCTTGATTAAGCCAAAATTGCAGAGGTATCAATTTGTACCTGTCAGTTGGCCAAATCCGAACCATCATTTTTGGGCACCAACACATTGGTGACTCTACTGGGGAGAGTTGCTCACAATATATTGTGAAGTTACCTAGAATTTCATATTTCGTAGATCAGAATTAGAAAGTAGTTATATTAGTTTGTTTGGAAGCACACTCTATTGGAAGAAAGAACCTAGAGGCAAGACATTCCTCATATGAGGTGGTGACTCTATTCAATAAAGCATTTCAATTAGTGACTCTACTGAGGAAGAAGATCCAGAAGGAGATAAGTAATGTTTTCCTCTTTGAAAGAGGTGGTGACTCTATTGTCAAGAACTTAATATATAAAGAAACAAGTTACTGCCAATTCAGATGTTCAAAATGTATTAGAATAAATAACCATTTCAGAGAAAACCATTTATTCTAGATAGTATCAGGCCATTGGATCTTAGGGGATTCTATTGTATTCCTTTTAAGTTGCTCCCTAAGTTTTTGCAGCTTGGACCAAAATTCCATGGAGAATGGGATGAATCAACATTTGAACATTTGGATGCATTTTATGCATTTATAAAGAACTATGAGATTTGTGCAGAAGATCAGGCAATGAAACTATTTGTTAGGACATTAGAAGATAATGCAAGAGAGGCATATGAATCATTACCTACACAAAGTATTTCATCTTGGAAAGAATTTGAACAATGATTTCTATATGAATTCCATGATGCAAGAGATGAAAATAACATTTGTTATGAACAATGTGAAGACCAAAGTTACATCATGGAGGAGGATCATAGTATGTATCTACTTGATTCATTTTTTTAGTTTGGAGAGATTCGAAGGGGAGTCTTTTGCACACTTATTCTTGAGGATGGAGGATATATATGAGAGGATACCTGTAACAATTATGCCTTCACAAAAATAATTAATTAGAAAGGTAAAAAACTTGGGAATCTCGCTAGATGACCTTGATCTGAAGTTACTTTTTAAGATATTAGAAAAAGATAGCGAAGATAGAGAAGAGGAGGCTTATGATCAAATTAAACAAGGCCTTGTGTTTGATGGAAATCTCAGTGATGATGAAGAAGATCCAAATTACATATCCCATTTGGATGCATTTTTTAACTTAGAGAAACAAGAATAAGAATCTACAGTACAATTCTTCTTAAGGATGTTTCATATCTATCAAGAAATACCTTCAGAGTGCAAACCTACATCCTCTAATCTTTTCAACAGAACACAAGAACTAGGTCTTTTATATGATCATCAGTTCCTTACCTTTCTGAAACTTATGAATAATGAATTGGTTGCAGAGGAGAAAGAGCGTAGAACTGAAATAACATATGAGTCAAGTGAGGTTTCAGATTTGAATGGAGAAGATTATTTTGGACAGTCTAAGGAAAATGTTTTCCATGATGATACTTGTATGATATCAAACATTAGTGAATATGAAAATGAGGAAGAGGATCTTCTCCGTGTGGAAGAGATTTCAGCCTTATTAGACATAGAATACTGAAGACACACTAAGAAGAATGGTCCAAGTTTTTATTCAATCCACCATGGTAAGGAGGTTGACGTATCAACCCATATTCAAGAGAAATAAAATTGTGGAGATGGAATAGAATTGCATGAACAAGAAGAAGTTTCAGGAGATAATGTCAATGAAGATGTTAGTCTTGTTGATGAAAAACTTGATGATCCAAATGAAAATTCTTATGAATGTGTTCTTGAATTCTCTATGTTCCTGAATCCATTGTTTGAAGAGGATCCTTTATGAAATGGAATCCATCAACATCATAATGAAGATAGAAGTCCTAATTTTAAAGTTGATGAAACTCATGAAGTGCATTCAGAGGGTAAGATATCTTTTAGTTCATCCTTTGAGCTGGAGGTACACAAAATATGTGAAGATGAGATAGAATCATCCAAGCATGATGGGGGAAATAGATTAAAGGATAGTCTTGAAGATTGCTCAAATATCACTCCTGACCATAGTCCTGGTATATGTGAAGAAGTGTCTCCTTAACATGAACCATCTTTAAAACCATTATATGAACAAGTGTTGCACCATAGGCCTGAAGAAAAGATTGGATTAGACAAACATAATATGCATTCTAAATATGGAGACATAGAAAATTGTATACAAAAGGACAATCACGCAAAGAAGATTTATTCTAATGTTTATATGACTGGTCACATGCATGACCATAGGGAGCTTCTATTCGGAAAGGACCAAAGTGCATCTGATGATTTCTCAAAGGAAAAACAAAAAGAGAATACCAAAAAATACATTGATAAAGCAACAAGTATTGTTCACAAAAATGATGGCATTATATTCAGGAAATCCAAAGTGTTACATGATCAGAATCAAGTGTTTGATAGGGGAAAATGTTGATTCCATGTTTTGGTGGCCTGGGGCCACCGAATGAGATTTGATTTGATTATTGAAATATGAAGTGAATCTATAGCCTAATGGACTTCACATTTGGTCTATTTTTTCCAGAGATAGCTAGAATCTTGCTATGCTCACATGGAGCATACGTCCATAGAAAGAGCCTATTGGAGCTCTAAATTTTGGGCAAAATTTGGAGTCCTATATAGTGATAAAACTCTAAAAAATGGTCTCTTAAACCCCATGCCAAATAATTAATGATGGAGTACATGAAATAGGATAAAAAATTATATTAATTTTCAATTATAAGTTGAGGGATTAAGAAAGGAATCTCAGTGATAGGAACAATCAAAATTCTGTGATCAAAGCCTTTAGAAAATGCTAGAATTTTGACCTACTGCATAGATGATGCCGACAGAGGCATAAGACAGTTGAATTTTACAGATCTAAAAATGACCCAATTCGGAAAATCAAATTTACTATCTCTAGTAAAAATCTTAGCTTTCCACGAGGTGTTTTGGTTTTTCGACCAGACCCAAATCCGAAAGTTAGGTAGTTATTTTTTAGTTAGTTTATTATTTTTTCAAAATAATTTATAATAAGGGTGTGTCTTTTCACCCTAAAGAGGTGTGAAAGCCACTTAAACACACACACACACACACACACACACATATATAATGTAAAATGTAGAGAGAAAGAATACAAGACCATACAAAATACATATTTTCATAGGATATAATTTGATCACAACTGTGACTATGAACTCTTATGTACTAGTTTTTCAACATCAATAAAGATAAGAGCCATTTCTTTTTATTTGTGGTTATAAGTTATATGTTTTCAATTAGTCTTTCAGATATTCTATTTTATAGAATGTTTCATTGTGTTAAATTTCCTGAATGTTACAACTCGAAATCAATATATAGTTTGAATGTCAATTGAAAGATCTGCGAATCTTCCTTTGTTTTTATCGGTCTCTTAATTTGCATTACATTTGATAAGATTAGCTATATAGATTGACTTGAATTATAAGTCAAACAGAAGCCTGTGAAGTGATGGTCTTGTCTTATTAAAGCAAGTTGTTAAAATCATCTCTAATCGTACGTATGATTGAAAGTGTGTTGACTTTATAACCCAAGTACTTAGAAGGCATTGATCTAATCTTTAATTGGAAATAGTTATATTTGGTTCATTTGTAGTTTATAGATCATTAAATCATTATTTCAAAAGAATTACTTTTAATTCTTTAGTATAATCTATTATATTTAGTCAAGTATTATAGAATAGAGATTTTCAAGAGATTAGTTTCTTTCCTCAAAGGATCATTCACCACCTTTGGAGGAATCTTGTTTTGTGTACGCAGTTGTGTGACACAGAGAATTAAATAGTTCAAAGTGAATTTGGGCCTACCAGCCTTGGCTTGATTAAGCCAAAATTACAGAGGTATCAATTTGTACCTATCAGTTGGCCAAATGTGAACCATCATTTTTGGGCACCAACACAAACCATGTTAGGGATGTACAATAGGTGTAACAACACTTACAATCAATCCGTTGTTCTGAATACAAAGAGTTAACAAAGTATTCCTTGAAGAACTCCTCTTGTTCTCCTTTCTCTTGATCTTTGCTCTACCTCTTAGATGCCTTTATAGTTCACATCCATCTTTTTCATCATTATCATCATCACACACTTTTACAAAAGGGTCTGTATACTTATACCTTGTTAGAGGTATATTTACAAAAGCTAGTCGTTATTACTCTTAGCTAAACATCATATTATTTGATGTGCAATTGTACACTTTATTGACATCCTTAGTCGGTCTTAGATCCAAGAATGCATCCAAAAATAACTTTTCAATCACTCACAAAGTCAGCCTTAGTGATCTCGAACAAGTTATACTATATTTATTGTCTTCACATCCAATCACTTGAACATATCTCTTTGATACCTCAATATTAGTGCGTGTGACCTTACACGTGTATTCATTTGTGTCCTACAAGAATGTTCCTAAGAGTGCATGCCTTAATACACCTTCTGTGAAGCTCGTAGTCTTTTCTGCCAGACTGGATCATAGGAACCATTTGTGGACTGAGGCATTTTTCCTTCATCAATTGCATACAAACATATTCATGATATCCAATATATGTGATCATAAAACTAATAAGTGTTTCCATAAATGACAACATTCCATATATGTGCATGTGCCTACATGTGCATATGTGTGCATGTGATGACCACTTGCCAACAAATAGAAGATAGATTTAAAAAGGAAATAAAATAATTTTAAAGTGGGGAACATGGTGTTGGTACATCTACAAAAGGAAATATTTCCTGGTCATACTTAACACAAGACCATGTGGAAGAAAATTGGACCATGTAGAATAGTAAATAAGTTTATGTCAAATGCTTATGAATTGGAGCTACCTATAGGTTTGGACATATATCTAATATTTAATATTTTTTATTTATACACTTAGTATGGGGGACATACATCATAGAAGAAGAAAAAGGAGTAGATTAAATCACCAAAGAAATGGATGGAGAAACATCCTGAGAGAGAAAAGATGGGGTTGAACTAATTTTTGATGCAAGAGTGGTAAGGGGGATTGGGAAAAAGAATATAATGAATATTTGGTAAACTTCAAGAATAGACTAGTAGATGATGCTACATGTTTAAGCCAAGTGGAGTTAGAGTCATTTCAATCAACCAGTAGAAGCAATGTGGGCAATCAATAATAATTAGATGATTATCCTGTAGCAACAAAGGAGTAACTGTAATAAGAAACTTGTTTGTGCAACAATAAATTGACACACAATAGCAAATATTTCTACTCAATGAGCAAGGGCTCACAAAATGTTGTACCCAAGTATTTTTATGTAGGGGCATCATAAATTAAAAACTTTATTTTAGTTTTATTTTATTCAAACTTTTTGCAGCCATTATATGCAAAGGTAAGAACTTTTTGAATTTTAAATTTTGAATTTTTGGTTGTTTAGGACAGCAACTACCCATGTATAGCCATATTTATGCCCCAAGAGGAATCCCAATGGATAACATATTTGTTTAGGAAGGATTCTTTTGAATTCAAAATAGGTTGGTGAGCATTTATTAATTTTTATTTTTTTTGCTACAATCTCTTTAGGTGAGATTTCTAGAAAGTTTCCAGAAGTATTTGGGGAATTTTTGTTTCTAGAAAAAAGAGAAGACAAGACAAAATAGAAGGGATTATAAAAAGAAAACAAGAAGAGAGAATTGTAGGAGGAGTAACAAAGAAACACCCTAGTAGAAATAGAAGAGGACAAGATAGAATAGGGGAATCTCATAATTTCCATGATTTTCAAGGCAATGTGTATGTTGTATAAATGATTGTAAAAAGAAAATGTTTTGAGTAAATCAATGAAATGTTATTCTCCTAAATCTAATCTCTCTCATGGACTATGTGTGTGTTCTTGTAAATGTTATGATTTATGAGTTGTTTTTCTTGAAAGAGAAGTTCTCTATGTTTGTGGGTAGTTATGTTTTTAATGAGTGGTTTATATATTTGATTAAAAACTCATGTAGAGCAATTTGTGTTATTTTATAGTTTTTGGGCATGTTCTTGTAGTTGTAGATTGTTCTTGCAACATATTATTTTTTTCTTATGCAACTCTTCAACATACCATATGGCTTATTCTCTAGCACAAATAAAGTGTACATGAAACTTTATTTCATATTAGTGTTGCAGTATTGTAGCCTCTACAACTTATTTTGAATTTCTTCAGCTTAAAAATTTGGTGTTGTACAAAGCTTGGTAATTCTCTACACCAATATCTATTATCTTATTTTATGTGATTTTTGGCAAATACAATAATGTGGTGTCAACTATGAAGGTCCAATATGGCACAAAAAGGAGATTACAAGGTACCTAAGTTTGATGGAACAAACTACACCTTCTAGAAGTTAAAGATGGAATGTAATTTGAACTCTCCACCATTTGAAATATGGAGGTCTATTGTAGATGGCTATAATTCTCTTGCTACTCAACCAGTTATGGATAAGATTAGATTATATGAGAATAATGAAAATGCAAGGAATGCAATCATAAGTGGTTTGGGAGATTCATAACTCTTGATAGTCATGCACTACTAGTTTGCTAAGGATTTTTTAAGCAAGTGTTTTTGTTCTTGCAATTTTCTATTTATTAATTTGTTGTATTGTGTTGTGTGTGTTAGTTGAGTAAGGGTAGTGGCCCTAGTTCATCATTTTAGGCCTACACAAGTTAGCTCTAATAGACTAATTATAGTAGCTCTATTTAGAAATTTGCAAAACTATCTCTCCAAATATGTGTGTTCATCCAAGACACCCCAAACCAATTGTGTCAAGGAAACTATCCTAGTTGACCATCAAATCTCCTTAGAATAACCTAGAATACTTATGTTTAGGTGAATTCCCTAGCTGACCACCAAATCCCCTTAGAACATCCCAAGTTGTTCATGTCTAAGAAAATGTCCTAGCTATCCAAGAATACCTAAGAGCCAACACACTTAGCTATTCACAAGCACTACACTATCCAATATTTTAGTTATAACTGAGACATATCCAACTATGCATAACAATGCTCATCCCTTTGTGGATTTAGACATAATCAACAATCCACAAACCATAAAACTATCAAGCCCTCATTTTCTTATCCCAAGCTATTAAGATTTCTCCAACCTCATCTATGACCTTAATCCTTATTGACCATATTCTATGTTGACTAGAACTACCTTGTTTTAATGTAGAGACATAAGCGTAAATAATGTCCATTCTTTAATGAATACATACATTACTTTCTAATAAATTAAAAATGTATACACATAGCCACATAAAAAGGGGTAGGAGTGTAACACAAGCAATGCTCAAAGACAAAAATTAATAATATAGTCACTAAGTGGTGAGAGCAATACTAATGGGAGATAGAGAAATCTGAATCATTCGATCTACCCCATACATCAATTTGAACTCACAACCACTTAACTTCTAATGAGCTGAATTAACCATCTTACCCACAACTTACCCACCTTATATATCAACTTTTAATTGACAAATATTTTAATCTTTTATTTTGTTAAACTCTTTCACAAATTCTATAAATTTCTTCCTAAAATAAGGCAATAGATAGATAATGAAAACCCTAAACTTCACCAGCAAGTATAAACAACTAAAACTAAGTGCCAATGTCCGATGATAACTCCTGATCGTAGTGAAAATAACAAATAGCAATTACCAGCTAGCCCAACCATGCTTCCAACGACTCAAAAATTTCTCCAACATGAGCAAAAATAAGTTATAGCTATCTTCTGAACTATATGATTCTTCTCCACTTTTCACTTGACACCAAGCATGAGAACACTCGATAAAGATTGTTTACTGTTTACAGAAGCAGTAATGTAATACTCACTAGATGATGAAAACTGAAACACCACACATTTATCCATATGTAATACCAAGCGAGTTTGGCATTATTGCAGTGACAGTTAATCAAAACAATAATTTATCACAAACAAATACGATTGGCTATGACGAATGATTTACATTCTCTCATAGATTGAAAAACAGGTCGTCCATAATCTATTTCCATTTCCATGTTCATATTTGTTTTCTATCTCTACAAGAACAAAATCAGAACCGTGCTTTGATATTATATTATACATCTACTTTTGGGAGCATCACAGTCAACAAAAGTATGGTATAGAAAACATTGGCTCTCTTTTCATGTTGGAAAATGAAATTGTTGAAATAAATATTACAAAACTAAATCAATGTTGTATAGATAATCTCAAAATGCAAGTATATTATTAAGATTTAAAAAAAATAATTAAGCATTACATTTCTCTGCAACTTCTTCAAACTACCTTAAACTATCCTAAGAAAATTAAGTCCCAGATAATGAAATACTAAAAGTAACACTAAATCACTAAAATAACTTTTTTTTAATGTAAATCTTAATTTTCTAACAATTGTAACTGTAAGGACATATAAGATTGATTCCCAAGCTTGCATCTGAACTTCTGATACGCAGGTTTGATTCTATTTTTTAATTGTTACATGCCAAAATCATCACAAAATGTCAAAATTAGATTTCACCATAATCCAATCAAGGTTGACTGTCATACTTATTAGCACAAACCTTAAGATTGCAACTCCTATGAACCAAGACCCATTGCATGGGTAAAGGTTATTTAATTCTTGATTTTCAATGTTCACCAAAGTATTCAGGCAGCGACACTGATGCCCCAGTCAAGTTATTATGAGATCCCTGTAAAGGGCAATGAAAGAGCCCGTGTACAGAAAAACTACACAAGATTTCCTGCAATGTTGTTGAAGGAAATTTAAGCCCAAAGGAGTAGAATGACGATGATATTATTCAAAGATGAGAAATAAAAAAAAATTCACATAGACAACTTCTCAGCAAAACTACCATAATGGATTAGCAAAACCCAATTGTAGATTTAACACTATACAAATGTTTTCCCTGAGAATAACCGTTTTTTGGCTTATAGCAATGTTGAAGCCATATGTTAATCCAAATTCCACTTTCAATTAACCAATGTATAAATTACCTACAAACACTATAATTTATGTTCATATGCTATGCATTGATACATCTTAAGAACTGAATAGGGTTTCCTCAATTATTAGCATCACTATTTAGAAAAGGGAATGAGTCTTGAAAGCATATAAGATCCTTGTATTGCCACTATGCCAAACCCCTGGCAGCTATTTTATCACTATAGTTGAACTCCTGCTCTGTAAAGCTTTCATAGAATTTAAGCACCTTAGCATTTGCTTTGATTTTCTGTGGATCAAAGCCAGTTAGTCGGAGCCCTTCAAGGCTTTTTATGCGAGAAAGGGCCACATAAACCATGCCATCTTCAAATGCCATGGATAGATCGGTCTCAACTCTATCCAATGTCACACCTTGGCATTTATGCACACTTACTGCCCATGCTAGTATAAGAGGAACTTGAACCCTACTAGCCACCACAGCACCATTCTCATTCACCTCCCATACCTTGGGTTTTACAACTATATTTTCTCTGCGGTCATGAAACCTCACCACTGGCCAAAGGCCTTTTGGACTAATATCCATTCGATCCTCCATCTCACTGTAAGTGAAGCCTACAACTACACCCCTCGCACCATTCACAAGTCCCTCTTCAACATCTAAATTCCATATCAGCATCACTTGGGCACCTTCACAAAGATCCAATTTTTCAGGAGCCAATCCACTATTTGACAACAATTTCTTAACTCCTTCATCCCTTGCTCTAAAAGGAACTATTTCCTTGCTCAAGGCCATCAACTCTCTATCATTGTATGCTTGCACCTTAATTTTTCTAGGAAAGAGCCTTGTTGGTGCTATACCAGAGTTATCAGGCCAACTAGGGCGTCGTACACAACCATTTAGCCTTGAAATGGTTCTAGGGCTGCATTTAGCCTTTCTAACTTCATTCAGCATGCCTACAAACTCACAATCCGCTTGCCTAAAGACTTGTTTCAACTCTACTTGCTTATGAAAGCACTTCTTCCAGCAGTGTGCTTCAAAAGCAAACTGTCTGCTAAGGTCCTTGGGATTCACTGGTGGGAATTGAAAGAAGTCCCCACTGACAACCAACTGCAACCGACCAAATACTTGATTGGTTCCTCTTATTTCCCTGGCTACATATTCTATTTTTTCCAAAACCTCCCCATCTATCATACTTATCTCATCAATTATTAAGGCCTTTGCAGACATCCACCTTTTCAAGGCCTCTGTACTCTCTCTAACATCGGATGCCAATTTTCTTGCAGGCTCCTCCACTTTTCCGACCCCAGAAAAAGAATTCAATGTTCTACCCTTAAGTTGACATGCAGCAATCCCACTTGATGCAGTCAGAAAAACAGAGGAAGAACCATGCAACTTAACAAGTATGCTTACCGCAAACTTAAGCAGGTAACTCTTGCCAGTGCCTGCACATCCGGTCACAAACACAGACTTCCCCTGAGAGATGGCTTCCAGTACCCTCCTCTGTTCATCAGAAATTATATAAGGCTTATATGCCCTTTTAATCATCATCATCAAACTTATATGCTACTTCGTCCAATCCTTCAATTTCCATACTTTGAGGCACCCAATTTTCTCCATTACTACTACTCCCTATATTTTGTTCAGTACCGTCCCTAACATAGGGATGGGTAAACTAGGAGCCATTATATCTTTCTAAATTGTCCAGGAAGAGCCTTCTCTGGGGCCTCCAGGTGTTGCTACGCAGCTGTCCTGTTCTGTTATACCTAGGGGCACGGATGCTGGATTCTCCACCACTGCAAAGCCAATTTGATCCAGTATTGGTATGATTGAACTCAGACATTTTCTCATTACTTTCAAAGCTGTCTGATGAAGCAAAACTCAGAGTTCAAGACATTTTCTTATTGCTTTTAAAGCTGTTTGCAGAATCAAATCAGAACCATTCAGGATTTTCCTTAAGTTTTCTTGTTCTTTGTAGAAAGTAAAAGCAAACCCACTAATGTGTTTTTCTCACTTTTTTAATTGTTACATGCCAAAATCATCACATAAATGTCACAATTAGATTTCACCATAATCCAATCAAGGTTGACTGTCATACTTATTAGCACAAACCTTAAGATTGCAACTCCTATTATCCAAAACCCATTGTATGGGTAAAGGTTATTTAAATTTGATTTTCAGTGTTCACCAAAGTATTCAGGCAGCCACACTGATCTCCCAGTCAAGTTATTATGAGATCCCTGTAAAGGGCAATGAAAGAACCTGTGTACAGAAAAACTACAGAAGATTTCCTGCAATGTTGTTGATGGAATTTAAGCCCAAAGGAGTAGAATGACGATGATATTATTCAAAGATGAGAAATTAAAAAAAATCACATATACAAATTTTCAGCAAAACTACCATAATGGATTAGCAAAACCCAATTGTAGAAATGCTTTTCCTGAGAATAACCCTTTTAGCTTATAACAATGTTCAAGCCATACGTTAATCCGAATTCCACTTTCAATTAACCAATGTATAAATTACCAACAAACACTAGAATTTATGTTCATATGCTATAACTTTTGCATTGATACATCTTAAAAACTGAATAGGGTTTCCTCAATTATTAGCATCACTATTTAGAAAAGGGAATGAGTCTTGTTCAAGCATATAGGATCCTTCTATTCCCACTATGCCAAACTCCTGGCAGCTATTTTATCACTGTAGTTGACCTCCTGCTCTGTAAAGCTTTCATCGAATTTAAGCACCTTAGCATTTGCTTTGATTTTCTGTGGATCAAAGCCAGTTAGTCGAAGCCCTTCAAGGCTTTTTATGCGAGAAAGGGCCACATAAACCATGCCATCTTCAAATGCCATGGATAGATCGGTTTCAACTCTAACCAATGTCATACCTTGGCATTTATGCACACTTACTGCCCATGCTAGTATAAGAGGAACTTGAACCCTACTAGCCACCACAGCACCATTCTCATTCACCTCCCATACCTTGGGTTTTACAACTATATTTTCTCCGCGGCCATGAAACCGCACCACTGGCCAGAGACCTTTTGGACTAATATCCATTCGATCCTCCATCTCAGTGTAAGTGAAGCCTACAACTACACCCCTTGCACCATTCACAAGTCCCTCTTCAACATCTAAATTCCATATCAGCATCACTTGGGCACCCTCACAAAGATCCAATTTTTCAGGAGCCAATCCACTATTTGACAACAATTTCTTAACTCCTTCATCCCTTGCTCTAAAAGGAACTATTTCCTTGTTCAAGGCCATCAACTCTCTATCATTGTATGCTTGCACCTTAATTTTTCTAGGAAAGAGCCTTGTTGGTGCTATACCAGAGATATCAGGCCAAATAGGGCGTCTTACACAACTATTTAGCCTTGAAATGGTTCTAGGGCTGCATTTAGCCTTTCTAACTTCATTCAGCATGCCTACAAACTCACAATCCAGTTGCCTAAAGACTTGTTTCAACTCTACTTGCTTATGAAAGCACTTCTTCCAGCAGTGTGCTTCAAAAGCAAACTGTCTGCTAAGGTCCTTGGGATTCACTGGTGGGAGTTGAAAGAAGTCCCCACTGACAACTAGCTGCAACCCACCAAATACTTGATTGGTTCCTCTTATTTCCCTGGCTACATATTCTATTTTGTCCAAAACCTCCCCATCTATCATACTTATCTCATCAATTATTAAGGCCTTTGCAGACATCCACCTTTTCAAGGCCTCTGTACTCTCTCTAACATTGGATGCCAATTTTCTTTCTGGCTCCTCCCCTTTTCCGACCCCAGCAAAAGAATGCAATGTTCTACCCTTAAGTTGACAAGCAGCAATCCCAGTTGATGCAGTTACAAAAACAGAGGAAGGACCATGCAATTCAACAAGTATCCTTACCGCAAACTTAAGCAAGTAACTCTTGCCAGTGCCTGCACAACCGGTCACAAACACAGATTTCCCCTGAGAGATGGCTTTCAGTACCCTCCTCTGTTCATCAGAAATTATATAAGGCTTATATGCCCTTTTATCAAAATGGGCATCATCATCATCAACAATCTCACATGCTACTTTGTCCAATCCTTCAATTTCCATGCTTTGAGGCACCCAATTTTCTCCATTACTACTACTCCTAATATTTTGTTTAGTGCCATCCCTAACATAGGGATGGGTAAACTGGGAGCCCTTAGTTCTTTCTAAATTGTCCTGGAAGAGCCTTCTCTGGGGCCTCCAGGTGTTGCTATGCAGCTGTCCTGTTCTGTTATACCTAGGGGGAGGGGTGCTGGATTCTCCACCACTGTAAAACCAATTTGATCCAGTATTGGTATGATTGAACTCAGACATTTTCTCATTACTTTCAAAGCTGTCTGATGAAGCAAAACTCAGAGTTCAAGACATTTTCTCATTGCTTTTAAAGCTGTTTGCTGAATCAAATCAGAACCATTCAGGATTTTCCTTCAGTTTTCTTGTTGTTTGTAGAAAGTAAAAGCAAACCCACTAATGTGTTTTTCTCACTTTTTCACAAATATGATGCTCCGAAAAGAAAAAATGAGATTAATGAATTTGCAGAGGGAACTTTTGGACGAGGTTTACAGAGGGGTAAAGCATCTTGCTTTTAAACCAAAATGCTCGAGTATAAAAACTTTTTGTATTGATAAGTTTTCATCTTTGCTTGAAATCTGTGTAATTGCACAGATCTGATGTTCAAACCAAATTGGGCAGAGAAACATTTGATTAATGACAGAGCATCTGCTTTATTTTACTTTTCTCTGTTCTAATTTATGAAATCGACTTGACTGAAAATATGCTGTTTTTACAAAGTCATGGACGGAAAACCATCAATGCTTTTTCTTTCCCTTCGATTGACGGACGATTCTGTCCATCAATTCAATCTTTTTAATTAAGAGTTATGTATTATTTTTCTAAAACTTTTTTCTTCCATGATAGTCAGGCCCTGCTCAGAGTTAGTTCTCTAAAACATGTTGATGGTCGAAAACTTAAAAGTTAAGTTTTTAGTCACAATCAAAATGGCATATATAACACAAAAATCAAAGAGACTTCTTGGCTACGATCTCGTACAGAATATAATTGTAGGACGCTTTAGAAAAAGCTTTCCCATAAACCAGACTCCTTGACTATTGTTTCTTTAGTTATTGTCGGCTTCTTTTCATTTGTGCATCAATTGAAAGTGGGAAACCTTCCAAAACCAAAATTCATCTCACTAACCTAAGGAGGGAAATTTATTAATTTAATTGATATATAAATTTTTAGTTTGTGTCTAACTTCTTATTAGTACTTGTGGATAGGCTAGCAAGTACTATTGCATCACTTTTTGCATTTTTTCGATTAAGTAGCGAAATCAATTCTTTGCATCAATTATAATTTAGTATTTTCTTATTTTGTTAAAAATAACACATATTCTATGTTTAAATGTTAATTTTTTAAGTTTATAATTTGTAAAAATTATTTTTTGATGATATGCTTGGTACTGGAGTGAACCAATTAAAATGTACTACGTTTGTTATTTATTGTACATGAAAATCGTGCATTCAAATAATACAATCTAATTTATATATCATCTGATTTTATTTGGTTTATGGTTTACAACTTTTTAGATACCTATTAAGAGATTGACAAGTTTTTCCTTATATTAAAATAATATTTCTATTTTTGTTGTATTATAAAATATTGAATTTTTTAGATTTATTTTAATATATATTATATAAATTTAGATTTAATAGAATAACATTATAATATTGTTGAAAAAGAGTTATTTGGACTAAATAATTAATATTAAAATTAATTATAAGTAGAACTATTTTACAATTTAAATTAATTATAAATGATATTTTATAATTATTTATAAAATTAAAAATATTATTAGAACTATAATTATAGTAATTTTATAATTTTTTATAATTAAATAATTACTTTACATACAAATTAAAATTAAAATTAAATCTAGTTATAAATTATTATAATTAAAAATTCACTTTACATATAAATCAAAATTAAAATAAAATTTATTTATAAAACTAAAGGCAAGTACTTGGCCACTACGTGACACTTTTTAACAATGTTTTGCAAATCTGGAAAAGTGGAAACTGAACAAGACTTTATCTGATAGCTCTTGACATAACCTATTCAGTGAGGAGTACATTGAAAAGTTAGGTGGACTCATCATCAACTTGCACAAGAAATTCAAGTCTGCTTAGGTTGCATTGTTGTCCCATAAGCTATTTTTAACCTCGTGAACAAATTAATTTTCAGTCCTAATATGAAGGACAAATTATCCCCTATAAGTCCACATTAGATATAATACATTCATATTATGAACTTTTTAAATTTATTTTTTTCAAATGTATTTTAATTGTAATATATAAATAAAAGTAATTAATAAAATAATGACTAATTTTTTTAAATTATTGTGATTTGTTTATTTTAAAATTACATTTTAAAATAATGGCTAACATTTTTTAATTATTATAATCCATTTATTTTAAAAAGTTACTTTTCATAAATTTATACATACACAACATTTAAAGAATTATTAAATTTAATAAATAATGTTATAGATATATATAAACTTATATAATTGAATTTTGTAAAAAATTGTAAAATAAATAAGAATAAAAATTGACTAGATTTATATAAATATTTAATTACATAATTAATATAATATATATTATTATATACTTTTTAGAAAGTTACATTATATTTTTTTATGGTTATATAAAGATATTATTTTATGTATATTGTAGATCATATACAATTTTTACTTGATAATATTATGTATTATATTATTTATTAAAATACATAATTATTTTAGTTATTTAAGTTAAATGAAAATAAGAATACACACAAATATAATAATTTCTTAAAGAAATTAATTTTTTTTAAAATAATATATTTTATATGATTTATATTTATTTTATTTTATGTGTTCCTATGTAGTAGTTCTTGTCAATCTATTGGCCTCATCACATTTTTTTATTAATAATCGAGGGATCAAAAGGAGTTTACAAAGCGAGTAAGGGGGAGGCAGTGCCTCAACCCACAAATACATCACAACTAATCAAAACATTACAACAGAGTACAAAATTAACAAAGTATATAACAGTCCTCGTGAATATGATAAAAAAGGGGCCAACAAAAAATAGTATTCTTATTGAAGAATATCATCGTAGTTCTCCACCCAAGAAGTCCATCCTTGAGCGCCCTCCATCCAGACCACCTTATTTCTTTCCAGAATATGGGTAAACAACTCGAGCTTGTCAAAATAAGGACCTCTGTTATCCTTGATTTCCTTGATCAACTTCTTGAGCGCATCATCAAAAGCCATCTATTTCTCTGCAATACTAGCCCACTCAAGCCATCCTTCATTTCATAGATGAACATAGTGGCATGTCCATCTCTAAGGAATCTTAGCAACTTTTCCCTTTCCAAATTCATCACACAGCAAACCTGCGAAATAATTTTAAAATGAATGAGTTTTCTGAGAAAACCAGTAAGAGCTCCGCCATTGCCTTGAAATTTTTCCTCATTTCTGTACTTCCATATAAACCAAAGGATGAAAGAAGAAAGAATTTGCCAGAATAGATTAGCATCTTTTTAAAGATCATGTATAAATCCGGTAATAATATCAAGAGTACAAACATGTTCAGTAAGAGATATCTCCAACATCAACCAAACTTCCCTAGCAAAAATACAATCAAAGAAAATGTGTCTCATAGTCTCAGGCATCCTACAGACCAAGCAAGTATCATAGTCAACAAGATGGCTTCTAATAGGCAATTTATCAAGCATGAGTTGCCATCTAAAACACTTAATTTTTTGGGGGATAGGAGATTTCCAGAACTTTTCAAAAATTTTCTGCCAGTCAAAGGGACTAGTGTCAACATACCAAAGGGAATTGATGTGATCAATAATCGAGGTTTCATGGTTGAGAAGCCTATAGATGTCTTTAGCTTTAACTTTAGGGAGGAGGGATCCATCATTCCAATGGAAGGAGAGGAATCTAAGAGAGTCCACATCAGTATTACGAGGAAGGTTAAGGGGAGCACAAGTATTCTTAATCATATTGTAAGTTCTTTTGTGAGAATCAGGAAGGCCGTAGTCATTACTAAGAATTTTCCAGTTGATAAGGTTGTTGTTCTCTAGAATGTCCATAATACATTTAATACCCTTATTATGCCAATGTTTAGTAGAGAAGCCTTGGGTTAAGGCAAGAGGTTTATTGTTGTGGAAGAGATTCCACCATATCGAGCATTCCCCATGCAGGGTGTAATTATAATCAAAACTAGAGTTGTCTATAAATCTACGCACATGCTCCTAGGCTTTCCAAATGGATTTGAAGACCCAAGTGCCTTGGACAGACACAGGGAAGGAACCAACCACTAAATCATAAAAAAGGAGTGCCTTCCAAGACTTGGTAGACTTAGGGACACCATTTTGAATATTGTTCCTTATCAACACCTTCCATGGTTCTTGGCCTTCTAGGGCTTGGAAAATCCATTTGGCAACAAGGGACATCCCTTGTAGCCTGAGATCCTTAAGGCCCATCCCTCCAAGCTTCTTGTCAATGTGGCACCAACTCCATTTGACCGTGTGGGCCTTCCTTTTACCCTTACCATCAGACCAAAGGAAATGTCTGATGGACTTTTGGATTTCAAAGATTTGATAATTGTTGAACATCCAAGCAGAGGGATGTAAGGAAACTCAGGTGCGGAAACAACTTCCTACGCTAATCTCTATAGGAGAGTATTGTGCAAATTCTTATAAATCCTTACAATTTCAGATTCGTTAACTACTTTAACAAAGATATTGCAACCACATACAATGCATACAGAAAAATAGAGAATGACACAATGATATACCCTGGGGAAAACCTTTCAGTAAAAAACCCCAGCACTCCAAAACCTACACAATGTATTATCTTCAACACAAAGATTACAATACACTTGCAATGCAAGTTCCTTCAGGAAATGAGAGACAAAGCCAACAAGACTTAAACTTCTGTTCTATCTCTCCCATAGGAGCAGCATCATATATATAGACCCCTCTGGACCCAAAAATAGGCACAACCACCAAGACCCATGCACAAAGCCACATGTACACAGTTGTTACATGCAATCCCAAGAATAGGCGTCCATCCCTAGAATAGACTATGATAGCTTGTCATAGAATCCGCCAAAAATAATGGTCACATGAGAAGTGTAAGAGAATCTGTCATACCAACCTATTTTTGGCATATTCTCTTACACACACCAACCACTTCTTCTTGGGCGCCCAAATAGGCCCAAGTCATAAGATGCTCTTACACCTGTCATAGCACATTCCTTAAATAGTTCTTACGCGTCATAGGAATCTGTCATGACCATTTCAGTCATGATCTCCTTACGCACAAGATGCTGACACATCAAGTGGAGTGACACATCAACATGCCAACTAGACATGTACACTCACACTTAATTACATTATTTGCAAAAAAATACATTTACAAAACAAATAATCAGAATAGGAATTATCCAAGGTTGAGACACCTTATTCCTAACATTCTCCCACTTGTCAAACACCTTGTAAGAGCAACAGGAACATAACAGGAACTTTAACCACTATAGGCCAAAAGGCCCATAGACTTCGAACACCATCTGAACTTCTCAGTGCCCAATGGTTTCGTTAATGCATCTGCAACATTCTTCACAGTATCTACCTTCTCCAAATTTACCTTTCCATATTCCACCATATCTCTCACAAAGTGAAACTGCACATCAATGTGCTTCGTTCTGGCATGGAAAGTTGGATTCTTTGCAAGGCAAATAGCGTTCTGACTGTCACACCAAATAGTAATCTATTCTGCATCAACACCAACATCAGAACACAATCTTCTAAGCCAAATGGCTTCTTTACAAGCATGAGTAGCAGCCATGTACTCAGCTTTTGTAGTGGACAAAGCAACCACAGGTTGTCGCTTACTCATCCAACTGATGGCACCACCAAACATAGTGAACACATAAGCACTGGTGGATCTCCTGCTGTCAATATCACCTGCCCAATCTAAATCCACAAACCCACGAATACAAACAGAATGCAAAGATCCAGAAGAGCTACCATGATAACATATGGAGTAATCTGATGTACCCCTCAAATATCTGAATACTCGCTTAACTGCATCCTAATGTACTCGTCTAGGATTAGCCATAAACTGACTCAGGACTCCCACTGCTTGGGCAATGTCTGGTCTAGTACAGACCATAGCATACATAAGACTGCCAACTGCACTAGCATAAGGTACTCTACTCATGTCCTCCACCTCACTAGGAGATTTTGGACAATCATCTACAGATAACTTTGTTCCCACAGAAATAGGAACACATAGTGGTCTACAATCTGCCATGGTGAACCTGTCCAACACAGACTTCACATACTTACTCTGACTCAACCAAAGTTTTCTGTTAGACCTGTCTCTACTGATTTCCATACCCAAGATGTACCTAGCTACCCCAAGATCTTTCATCTCAAACTATGCTGACAACTGAGATTTAAAATTAGAAATCATACCCTTACCCTTCCCAAATAGCAACATATCATCAACATATAATGCAACAATAAGAAGACGATCATTTTCAACTCTGAAATAAAGACAATGATCTGATTTTGATCTTACAAATCCAATTGACAACACAAAGGTATCAAACTTAAGGTACCACATCTTAGGAGATTGCTTCAAACCATATAGAGATTTCTTTAATCTGCAAACTAAGGATTCTTTACCTTTAACAATGTAGTGCTTAGGCTGTGACATATAAATCTCTTCCTCCAAATCACCATGAAGGAAAGTTGTCTTCACATCCATCTGTTCTATCTCTAAATCATATGATGCAGCAAGAGATAACAGAAATATAATGGATGTCAACTTTGCAACAGGAGAGAATATTTCACCATAATCTATTCCCTCTACCTGTGAATACCCCTTTGCAACCAATCTAGCTTTATAGCTTTCAACACTGCCATCTGCACAAAATTTCTTCTTGAACACCCATTTACAGCCAACAGATTTTCTCCCTTTAGGCAAAGGTACAAGGTCCCAAGTTTTGTTTTTCTCCAATGAAGCCATCTCATCATCCATAGCCTCAATCCAGGAACCTGCATCTTCCATGCCCAAAGCCTCTTTCACAGATCTAGGCTCATCAGTGTTAGTAATCAAAGCAAAGGCACAACTAGAATCTAACATAGAATAACCAAACCTTTCTGGTTGCTTTCTTTCTCTCGTGGATCTCCTCAAGGGCTGTGGTTGAGGTTGTTCTTCCTCTTCTTCTGAACTATCAGAGCTACTAGAGCTCTCCTCATCATTAGGCCCAACATGGTTTCTCTGTTCAGTCTTCTCAGGGGTAGGAGGCAACTAAACAACATCTTTTTCCTTTTCATTTTCATTTGGTTGTAGCACAATAGGAGAAGATGTTAGCTCTCTGAAAATAACATTTCTACTATACAACACCTTACTAGTCACGGGATCCCAAAGCTTGTATCCTTTCACACCAGCACTGTATCTGATGAAAATACATTTAACAACTTTGTTTTCCAACTTAGATCTTTTCTCCTTTGGAACATGTGCATAAGCTTCACAACCAAAAACACGAAGATGTCTAATTGAAGGCTTCTTACCAGACCACACCTCCATGGGTGTCTTACCAACAAGGGCTGATGTAGGAGATCTGTTAACCAGATAGCAAGCAGTGGCCACAGCTTCAGCCCAAAACCTTTGTTCTAAACCAGCTCCACTAAGCATACTCCTAGCCTTCTCCATCAGTGTCCTGTTCATTCTCTCTGCAACTCCATTTTTCTGCGGGGTATAAGGAGTTGTCTTATGCCTCTCGATACCTTGTTCTTTACAGAACTGTTCAAACTTTGCTGAGCAAAACTCACCACCATTGTTAGTTCTCACACACTTAATCTTCTTACTAGTCTGATTCTCTACAAGAGCTTTAAATTCCTTGAACCGACTAAAGACTTGTGTCTTACTTTTAAGGAAATAAATCCACGTCCTTCTACTGTAATCATCTATGAAAGATACAAAAAATATAGACTTGGAGATTGAAGGAACTTTTATAGGACCAAATACATCAGAATGAATAAGATCCAAAACATCAGAAGATTTGTGAGAACTAGAGTAAAACTGAACATGATTTTGTTTACCATAGACACAGTGTTCGCAGAAGTCAAACTCGAGATTGTAATCATTTGACCCCTCAACGAGATTTTTATTTTTCAGGGTTCTGAGACCCTTTTCACCAATGTGGCCAAATCTCATATGCCACAACATTGTCTTTTCTGTAGGAAGCTTACCTTCCAAAGTGTTTGCACTACCATCGGAACCAATAGCCATAGACTTCTTCACTGCTTGTTCAGATGGTGAGGATGAAGAACTATTACATAGAGGAATACATGCATCTAGCTGAAATAAGGTACCTCTCCTAGTACCCCTTGCAAGCACTATCGATCCTCTCATCATCTTGCATCCTTCTTTCGAAAAAACAACTTGCACACCTACATCATTCAACATACTTATAGATAATAGGTTTCATGCCAAACCTAGAATGTGCATAACTCTATTGATTCCCTTTACTCATCCATCAGGAAATTTGATAGTGACCCTTCCGCGTACAACTATCTTTAGGTGAGAATCATCACCCAAGTACACCTTTCCACCATTGAACTCTTCATATTTTGAGAACCAGTTTCGATGAGAGGTCATGTGAAAAGATGCACTCGAGTCAACCAACCACACATCATCAGATGCATGGGCTGCCAAAGCTGCGATGAATGCATCGCCATCTTCTTGAGATCTTTCTGAAGCTGAATCTGAACCTTTCTTCTTCTTCTTCGGCTCTTTGCAATCTTTACAGAAGTGCCCATATTTATCACAGTTCCAACATTTTGCCTTGGACTTATTGGAAGTCTTTGACTTCCCACGGGATTTGGATTTACCCTTATTGTCATTTTTCTTCCCTCTTTTAGTGGATCTCCCATGAACAACAAGGGCTTCTTTTTCCGAAATGAAAGCCTTTCTCCACATCTCCTCTGATAGCAGCGAAGACACCACATCATCCATTTTGAAGGTGACTAAAGTGCTTCCGAGAGCCATCACAAGATGGTCCCATGAATCCGGTAAAGAACACAAAAGTGTGTAGCAACGATCCTCCTCCTCTAACTTGACACCAGCTGATGTCAATTGTGCAGCCAGCAGATTAAATGCATTTAAATGATCCGTTAAGGATCCACCTTCCTCCATTCGCAGAGAGTACAACTTCTTCCTCAGGAACAACTTGTTCACCAGAGATTTGGCCTGATACACGGCCGCAAGTCTTTCCCATAAACTATTTGCAGTTTTCTCATCTAGAACATTCAGAAGGACTGCATCGGTTAAATAGAGTCTTATGAGACCCTTAGCTTTACGGTCTTTGATATCCCAATCTGCTTGAGCTATAGTTGCTGGTCTTGTAGCACTTGAAGTCACTTCCCATAGGTCATGATCTTCCAACATGTCTTCCATCTTGAGTTTCCACAACTCGAAATTAGTGCCATTAAATTTCTCCACCTCCATTCTTCCATATGATGAACTTGCCATCTCAATCTGCAAATAAGATTCAGAATGCTCTGCAAAAAACTCCCACTCAAACTTGAGATTAGCTCAAAAAACCCTACCCAACAACTAGGATCAAAAGTTGATCAAGCTCTGATACCACTTGTAAGGAAACTCAGGTGCGAAAATAGCTTCCTACGCTAATCTCTATAGGAGAGTATTGTGCAAATTCTTATAAATCCTTACAATTTTAGATTCGTTAACTACTTTAACAAAGATATTGCAACCACATACAATGCATACAGAAAAATAGAGAATGACACAATGATATACCCTGGGGAAAACCTTTCGGTAAAAAACCCCAGCACTCCAAAACCTGCACAATGTATTATCTTCAACACAAAGATTACAATACACTTGCAATGCAAGTTCTTTTAGGAAATGAGAGACAAAGCCAACAAGACTTAAACTTCTGTTCTATCTCTCCCATAGGAGAAACATCATATATATAGATTCCTCTGGACCCAAAAATAGGCACAACCACCAAGACCCATGCACAAAGCCACATGTACACAGTTGTTACATGCAATCCCAAGAATAGGCATCCATCCCTAGAATAGACTATGACAGCTTGTCATAGAATCCGCCAAAAATAACGGTCACAAGAGAAGTGTAAGAGAATCTGTCATACCAACCTATTTTTGGCATATTCTCTTACACACACCAACCACTTCTTTTTGGGTGCCCAAATAGGCCCAAGTCATAAGATGCTCTTACACCTGTCATAGCACATTCCTTAAATAGTTCTTACGCGTCATAGGAATCTGTCATGACCGTTTCAGTCATGATCTCCTTACGCACAAGATGCCAACACATCAAGTGGAGTGACACATCAACATGCCAACTAGACATGTACACTTACACTTAATTACATTATTTGCAAAAAAATACATTTACAAAGGAAATAATAAGAATAGGAATTATCCAAGGTTGAGACACCTTATTACTAACAAGGAATAGTATATACTATAAGAGGAGATGATGTTTTGGTAGACTTGGACCATACCGGAAAGGGAGGGCACCCTATTGTTCCACTTATTGAGCTTCTTATCAATTATTTCTTTAACCCATAACCACATATCCTTAAGGGAGCGAGAAACAGAGAAAGGGATGTCGAGATACCTAACAATTTTATTGGGTCATCCCCAAGAGAATCCAAAGTGTTGAAGCCAGTCTGGGGGTTCCTCTTTCCACCCAATAAAGATGGATTTGGAGCTAGAGATACATGCACCCGAGGCTTTTTTAACGATATCCAGTTTCTAGGTGAGGCATTTAATGTCGTGTCTAGAAAGCTCAAGGAAAAGTGAGGTGTCATTAGCAAACTAAATATTAAGTAATTCAGAGTCATCGGACAACTTAATACCATGCATTTTAGGAGACAAGGTGTCATCTCTGAGGAGGTAAAATAGAGCATTCGAGGCAATAATAAATAGAGCAGGGGTGAGAGGGTAGCCTTGTCTAATGGACCTAGTAAGTGGGATAGGATGAGAGAGATTCCCATTAACCTCAATTAGGGCAGAAGCATCCTTGAGGAGGACTTGGACATATCTAGCTAGTGAACTTAGAAGGGAAGCCAAAAGCACTAAGCATCATGAGGATGAAATCCCATTCCACCTTGTCGTAGGCTTTCTCAAAATCAATAAGGAACATGGTGGCATCTTGACTAGAGGATTTGGCCCATTCCATAGATTCCCAACTAGTGACAAGGTTTTCTAAGATATATCTGTCCTTAATGAAGCCATTTTGGGTGGAGCAGATGAACTTGGGAAGGATTTTCTCAAGACGAGAGGCAAGGATTTTATAGGAGACATTGAGGAGTGTAATAGGCCACCAATTCTTAATAAGAGCTTTAT
This sequence comes from Chamaecyparis obtusa, assembly GCA_027943335.1. Classification (NCBI taxonomy): domain Eukaryota; kingdom Viridiplantae; phylum Streptophyta; class Pinopsida; order Cupressales; family Cupressaceae; genus Chamaecyparis; species Chamaecyparis obtusa. The sequence continues at coordinate 386,374 of BSBK01003548.1, forward strand.
CCCTAGCTTTTGGGATAAGCTTAACAATGCCCATATTAATGGAATTCCCAAGGGTGCTAGAGTCAAAGGATTTTGAGTATAAGTCATAGAGGTCACTAGCTATCCAATCAATGTTAGCTTTATAGAATTCAACAGGAAGCCCATCCAAGCGAGGGACTTTATTATCTTTAAGCGCACTAATGGAATTCATAATTTCTTGGAGGGAAACTCTGTTCTTGAGAAGGAGGGCATCAGTGTCAGAGATCATGTTGGGAATGATGTTTTTACATTTATTCCTAATATCCTTCGAAGCTTCACTATCTTCTGAGGTAAAAAGAGTTTTATAGAACATTTCAAAAGTATCAGTGATGTCATTGATATTCAAAAGCTCCTTATCCTCAACAACAATCCTATCAATTCTTTCTCTATTTTGTTTATGTTTCAAAAGGTTGAAGAAGAGCTTGGAGCCTGATGCAAGAGCATCTCGGGTCCTTGGAAATCCTGTGTCACCAAAAATATATTTGAGTTTGTTTGTGTTGCTCGATTTCTGCTTTGATCGAGTTGGTTTGGTGTTGCTTGGTTTCCTTTGTTCGTCGGTGTTGGTCAATTATCTCTTTAACACTTGGTAATTTCCCTGGTGCTCGGTTGGCTTCGCTTATCGATGGGTTTCTTTTGAGTTTCTGTTGAGGCTGACTTGTGCATTGATTATGTGATGCAGTCAAGGCTGGTGGATCCAATTAAGGGCTGACCGACCTTGTAGCCAAACCAATATGCAGTGAAATACACAACAACAACAATAGATTTGAAATAAAATAGAAGTCTTTATTCATCAAATCACCAATTACATGCAATGTGCCAGGCTGTAAGGCCTTCCTGGTTACAACTAGATATAAAGCAAGTAATATTCTACAAGATCTTGCAAGATCCAAATCATTTCCACAACATCAATATTCAGCTAGCCCAGGTCTATAACACACATCACACTAGTAGGCACCCAAGAAAGATCTAAACTTGTACTCAAACTTCCAAGCAATCTTCCTGCTCCTAAGCTCGCAGGCTACTAACTTCCTTTCCAATGATCCCCTCCCTTAAACAACTACCCAAGCACCCTATAAGTACTAATTCCTAGCCACAAGTCAACTGATGAAACAATAAACCCTTACAACCAAATATTAAATGCTAAAACATCAGTCGGCTCTCACACAGCCTTACAAAATAAATAAACTCTCAAAGATGGCCCCAACGATCATCAAATCCACATAGAAGAATGTTACACACCAGATCTAGGTCCCCACACATCCAATGGTCAATCCATAACTGAGGAGTGCGACCCAAATCAATGGAACCAGTCGGCCAAGCTGATCCATCCAAATAATCCAGTCTGTAAGCAAGAACACTGAGCAACAGAGGAAATAACAGAGCACTAGTCGACCGACCACACCAAGCATGACTGAGCAAATTAGTTATCACCAAGCACTAGTGAATCGACACCTTCATTTACCGAGCATTCTTCAGAGACTGAGCACCCCGACAACCATAAAAACTGAGCAACGAGTCTCCCAAACTGAGCAAGTACTCCATCAAACCAAGATCAAAGCTAACAATCTACCTTCAAAGATAAACATATTTTTGTTTGATACAAGATTGCCAAGAATCCTAGGATGCTCCTGCATCAGACACCCCAGGTAAGAAAGATTTTCTCATAAGGAAATCAGGAACACGTCAAGGGAATCAAAATAGGTATGCCGAATTTGTTCTTCACCCACATCTCTTCTTGTCCTTCATCCCAAGTAGTCTTCACTTCATTCACTGTCTCATGCAGAAAGTCCTTCTACCTTCCACTTTGTTTACCCCTCCGGTCGGCAATTGATAGCAACCAACTCTGACCACTATTGATCACATCAGTGCCTCGGTAAGGTTCATCCCTTCCAGACTCCTCAACCAACTCCATATCATCTGCATCTCTTTGTGTCACAAATGTCACCATCTACTGTACCATCTCTGCTAGAAAGACCATCTATTTCTTAATCTCAACAAACTCTTCAGAGATATCATCCTCCTTCTCCTTCAAACAAGACTTCGCAGGAATAGGTTCATCAACCTTGTGCTCCTGAGGTTTGTCATAAGGACAACACTTGATAAATCCACATCCTTAACCCCTATCTCCTATAAAGGTATCAACTTATGTCGAGCTCCTTCATGCCTAACCACATAGGTATTAGCATGACCAACAAACAAGATATTCCTATCAAATTGCCAGGGTCTACCGAGCAACAGATGACAAGCATCCATAGGCATTACATCACACAATATATCATCATGGTAAGATCCAATCTAAAATTTAACCAAGCATTTTTCTTCAATCCTATCCTTAGACACATCTTGTATCCAACTAATCTAATAAGGATTAGGATGTTTCCTTCTTTCCAAATTCAATTTACTAACCATTTCATCTAAAGCAAAGTTCTTAGAACTGCCACCATCAACTATGACATTACATACCTTATCCTTGCACTTACATCTAGTTTTGAACAAATTCCTTCTTTGCACTAGTTCATGAACACATGCAGCTAATCTCCTAGTGATAAGTGTCTCACCTTTTTTAGCAATGTTCACAATATCTTCTTCAACAGTCAGTGCAACTCTTTTCTTAGGACAATAAAAACTTCTGTGACCAGCTTCACCACAATTATAAAAAGTACCGGTGAACTTATTCTTCCACCTTCCTCTCTATCCAACATTCTTAGTAACTTGACCACTGCTAGATCCCACATCAGTCTTAGGATTCTCTATCACATTACTCTCAACAACTATCTCACCATTTTTACCACCTCGGTTCCTATTACTCTATTTTCCTTCATACTTCTTATTCAACTTCTCTTCAATCTTTGATGCCATCTGATAAGTATCACCGATTGTTGTCATCCATACAGTAAGTAACTCTTCCTGAATACTAGGTCTCAAACCATAGACATACCTAGCAACCTTCTCTTTATCAGCTTCAGAATGACCAGTCCTAATTAGGATTCTGTAAAACTCCTTGGTATACTCATGTACTGATTTTTTAGTCTACTTCAAAGCTTGCATCTTCTTAAACATGTCCAATTCATAATCCACTAGAATGAATTGCTTCTTCAATTTGTCAACCATTCAATTCCACGTAGTGATCTTTTCTTTTCCTCTTCTACCTCTTTCCAACTGAACTTCTCTCCACCAAATATTTTCATGACCTTTCAACTTAGTCTTTACAAATCTAACCCTATCAAGATCTTCTATTTCTTCATACTCAAAGTACTCATCAATCTCATTGATCCAATCAATCAACTCTTCTGGCCTAAGGCTTCCAGCAAATGCAGAAACTTCAATCTTAGGTCTCTTCCCAATCTTAGACATAGCTTTCAGAATTTGATTCTCCTCAGTATCTCTAGCTTCTTCTACAGATTCTTCAAAATGATCTTCCTTAGATTCATCATCACTATCCTCTTTCAAGGTAGGCTTCTTCTCTCTCAATTCCTCTTGTAAGTCTTGCACTTGTTTATGCAAAGCCCTAAAATCATCAAGACTAAATTCTCCAGTAGTTTCTTCTTCCTCTAAGATCTCACGATTTCTCCTTGGAGGCATCTTCAAATCAAGATCTAGACATGAACACACAAGATTCACTCGGCTCCAACATGAACAAAATTTTCTCAAACATGAACAAACTTCACTCTGATACCACCTGATGTAGTCAAGGCTGGTGGATCCAATTAAGGACTGACTGACATTGCAGCCAAACCAATATGCAGCAGAAATACATAACAATAACAACAACAGATCTGAAATAAAATAGAAGTTTTTATTCATCAAATCATCGATTACATGCAATGTGCCAGGCTATAAGGCCTTCCTGATTACGGCCAAATACAAAGAAAGTAACAGTCTACAAGATCTCACAAGATCTAAATCTTTTCCATAACATCAGTATTCAGCTAGCCCAGGTTTGCAACACACAACACACTGGTAGGCACCTAGGAAAGATCTAAACTTGTACTCAAACTTCCAAGCAATCTTCCTACTCCTAAGCTTACAAGCTACTAACTTCCTTTCTAATGATCCCCTCCTTTAAACAACTACCCAAGCACCCTATAAGTAATGATTCTCAGCCAAAAGTCAGCTGATGAAACAATAAATCCTTACAACCAAATATTAAATGCTAAAACATCAGTCGGCTCTCACATAGCCTTAAAAAATAAATAAACTCTCAAAGATGGCCCCAACGGTCATCAGATCCACATAGAAGAATGCAACATGCTAGATCTAGGTCCCCACACATCCAACGGTCAATCCATAACTTGAGGATCATGATCCAAATCAATAGAACCAGATGGCCAAGCTGATCCATCCAAACAATCCAGTCGGTAAGCAAGAACACCAAGCAATAGAGGAAATAACCGAGCACCAGTCGATCGACCATGCCAAGCATGATCAAGCAACTCAATTATCATCAAGCACTAGTGAACTAGTGCCTTCAATTACCGAGCATTCTTCAGAGACCGAGCAACTCGGTAACCATAGAAACCGAGCAACCAGTCTCCCAAACCGAGCAAGTACTCCATCAAACCAAGATCAAAGCTAACAATCTACCTTCAAAGACAAACATATTTTTAGTTGATACAGGATTACCAAGAATCCTAGGATGCTCCTACATCATTATGGGTTGTAGATCTAATGCTAGTATCCATCATTGGGAAGCGTGTGGTCCCAGATCTGGCTGTTCCTTTCATTGATTATGGATTTGAAGGCCGACTTAGTTTGGTAGCCTCTTGTATAAATGTAGTTGTTTGGTTAGAGTTTAGGAGAGAAACTTTTTGGTAGAAGATAGGGGATAGAAGATTGAGATTATCTGTAGATCCTCACATGTTTGAGGACTTTTGTAATTCATTGTAATATATGGCTGAAACTGGGAAGGCCTTACAGCCCGACATGTATGAATCTATTTGAAGATAATATATGAATCATCCTACATTTTCTCTCTCAGACTGTGTTGTTGTTACTTCCGCGTGTTGTTGAGCATAGTGGTTCAAGTGGGGTGTGCCATTCCTTGGCCCCTCCTACCCACTCTTACGTCAAGTGGTATCAGAGTGAGGTTAGATCTGGATCTAGGTTTGTGAATCTAGATTTGAAGGTTCCTTCTTGTGAAGCCCTAGATGAATTTTTGTGGGGTAGTAGAGTGCGATTTGACCTGCAGTTGCAGAGGGTTTTCAAGATGGTTCATGGGAGGTGAGATGCGGATCTAGGATTGGAAAAAATGTTGAGACAAATTGCTGCTAGATTAGAAGCTGTTGAAACAGCCTAGAGAAGAGGAAGACATCTTGAAGATGTTAGTGATGATGAAATTGAGGTAGAACAAGGTGATGTAAAACCTGCACCTGTGATGGATTAGGGTGAAGAAAGATTCTTAAAGGCTTTGACAAGTCTGAAGTCTACACCACACTTTAATCCTCTTGAGTATGGTGGAAAGTTGGATTCTGATGAATTGGTGGATTGGATCATAGAGATGGAAAAGAATTTTGAGTATGAAAATGTACCTGAAGACAAGAAAGTGAAAATTTCAAGCACAAAGTTTAAAATTCATGCATCCTTATGGTGGGAACATCTGTAGTTGGACAGAAAGAGGAAAGGAAAAGAAAAAATCAAGGTATGGAGTAAAATGGTGAATAAATTGAAAGGAAAGTTCTTACCTTATGATTATCAGATTAATCTAGTTAGGCGAATGTAAAGTTTGAGGTAGAAAGATAGCTCGGTAAAGGATTATATTGAGGAATTCTATAGATTAGATATCAAATTTGGACATGATGAAGATGATGTGGAAATAATTGCTAGATACTTGAATGGGTTGAGAGTTTCCATCCAAGAAGAAATCAGTTTGGTCAAATTGGAGAACATTGAAGAGGCTTATCAATTTGCATTGAAAGTTGAGGAAAAATTGAACAAGAGACATGAGAAAAGACAAAGAGGAAGAGGTGGTAGATTCCCTAGAGGAAGAGGTAGATCTTATGGTGAAAATAGTAGATCTGAACTAGAAAAGACAACTCTGGATAAAGGCAAGACTGAAGGGAAAGGTGAAAGTTCATCTAGAGACAGAGGCAGTAACTACCGAGGTGGTTATAACAGAGGAATTTTTCAAGGAACTTGTTATAATTGTGGAGCAGAAGTACATAGATCATTTGAGTGTACACATGGAAGTAAGAAGGCTGGTAATAGAAGGAATGCTTTGGTGCAAGAAGAGTCACTGAATGAACCTGAGAAGAAAAATAACTTGATGGTAAGAAGAGCACTTTGGAATTAAGGTAAAAAGGAAGATCCGGTAAGAAAAAGTTTGTTCAAGACTAGATGTAGAGTTTCTGACAAAGTTTGGAAGGTAATCATTGACAGTGGTAGCTCGAAGAATCTAACATCTAAGGAGATGGTCACAAAGTTGAAGTTGGAAAGTTTGAAACATCTAAAGCCCTATCAGATTTCATGGATCAAGGATGAGCATACACTCTTGGTAAGTGAACAATGTTATGTAAATTTGAAAATTGGAAAGTACTATGATAAGGTGTTATGTGATATCATGCCTATGGATTGTTGTCATATTTTGTTGGGTAGACCTTGGCAATATGATAGACATGCTATATATGATGGGAGATTGCATAAATATACTATTTGGGTTGATGGGAAAAGACAAATCTTGTTACCTTTGATGGAAGAACCTATTAGTAATGTTTGTACATCTGTGAAAGTTTTCTTGATGGAAGGAAGAAAGTTTGTTAAGGATTTAAAGAGAAATGATGTATGTTTTGTTGTGATTCCTAACAAACTGAGTAAGAAAACAAAGGATAATGTCCCTGAGGATATTGATAAGTTACTCACCAAGTATAGTGAAATTATTTATGATAATGTACCTAATGGTTTTCCACCAAAAAGAAGCATTGATCATTGTATGGATCTAATCCTTGGAGCTAGTTTACTGAACAAGGCACCTCATCGATTGACACCTACTGAGAATCAAGAATTGAACTGACAAATTCAAGAGTTGCTGGAGAAAGGTTTGATCAGAGAAAGTTTGATTCCTTGTGCAGTACCTATGGTATTGGCACCTAAGAAGAATGGAGAATGGAAAATGTGTATTGATTCCAGAGCAATCAACAAGATAACAGTGAAGTATAGGTTTCCTATACCAAGAATGGATGATATAATGGATAATTTGACTGGAGAAAAGTATTTTACCAAGATTGATTTGAAAAGTGGGTATCATCAGATCAGAATCAGAGAAGGTGATGAATGGAAGACTTCTTTCAAGACAAAAGAAGGTTTGTATGAGTGGTTGGTTATGCCTTTTGGTTTAACTAATGCACCGAGTACTTTTATGAGGTTGATGAATGAAGTTTTGAAGAAATTCTTGGGTAATTTTGTGATTGTATATCTTGATGATATTATAATATTCAGTAAGACTAGAGAAGAACACTTGTTGCATGTTAGACAAGTTTTGCAGAGATTGAAAGAAGAAAAGTTGTTGATAAATCTGAAAAAGTGTTCATTCATGAAAGAGGAGATTGTCTATTTGAGATTTTTTATTTCAGCTAATGGATTGAAAATGGATCCTGAAAAGGTTGAAGCTATTTTGAATTGGCCTACACCTATGAATGCTAGTGAGGTAAGATCATTTCATGGTTTGGAAATTTTTTACCAAAAATTCATTAGGAATTTCAGTTCAATTTGTAATGCTATGACTGAGACTATGAGAGGAGACAAAAGAGAATTCAAGTGGACACATGGAGCTGATAAAATTTTTGAGACTCTAAAGCAGAAGGTTGCTGAATTTACTATTTTGGCATTGCCTAATTTTAATAAGGTATTTCAAGTAGAATGTGATGCAAGTGGAAGTGCAATTGGAGCTGTGTTGAGTCAAGAAGGTAAACTTGTTGCTTTCTTTAGTGAAAAGTTGAATGATGCAAAAAGGAAATATTCTGTGTATGATCAAGAATTCTATGCTATTGTTCAAGCCTTGAAGAAATGGAGACATTATTTGATATAGAGTGAATTTGTGTTATATACCAATCATAAGGCTTTACAGTATTTGGGTAGTCAGAATAAGTTGAATTAGGGACATATGAAATGGGTTGAGTATTTGTAGAGCTATACATTTGTGATAAAGCATAAGAGTGGAGTCACTAATCGAGTTGCTGATGCATTGAATAGAAGAAGATCTTTGATGACCGAGATGAAAATTGGAATTCTAGGCTTTGATGATATGAGAGATTCTTATGAATTTGATCCTGATTTTTTTGAGTCATGGAAAAAGTGAAGAGTGCCTATTCAAGATCAATAGAGTACTAAATGGAATGAATATTTTATGCAAGGAGGTATGTTGTTTAAAGGTATTCAGTTGTGTATACCGAGAGGACCTTTGAGAACTAATTTGATAAAAGAGAAAGATAGTAGTGGTTTGGTTGGACATTTTGGAGTTGATAAGACATTGAATTTGCTTAAGGAGAAATGCTTTTGGCCACAGTTGTATAAAGATGTTCAGAAATTTGTGAAAAGTTGTGGAGTTTGTCAAGTTGCAAAAGGAATTAGTTAGAATATTGGATTGTATACACCGATTTTTGTACTTGAGAAACCTTGGATTTACATCAGTATGGATTTTGTTCTTGGCTTACCGAAGACAATAAGAGGTAATGATTCTATATTTGTTGTTGTGGATAGATTTTCTAAAATGGCACATTTTATACCTTGTAGAAAGACATCAGATGCAGTACATGTAGTAGATCTTTTCTTTAAGGAAATTTTCAGATTGCATGGATTACTAAGGAGTATTATCTTTGACTGAGATAGTAAATTTGTTGGATACTTTTGGAAGACTCTTTGGAGAAAGTTGGGTACCGAGTTGAAATACAGTTCTACATTTCACCCACAAACCAATGGATAGACATAAGTTGTCAATAGAAGCTTGGGTAATCTTTTGAGATGTTTAGTTGGAGATGCACTAGGTAATTGGGATTCTATGTTGGCACAAGAAGAGTTTGCATACAATAATTCAGTGAATATGAGTACTGGAAAAACACCTTTTGAGATTTTAAATGGCATGCAGCTGAGAGGTATATCTGATTTGAGAGACATTGATGATGAAAGAAAGAGAAGTGTTTAAGGAATAAAATTTGTTGAGTACATGAAGACATTGCATGAAGATGTGAAGCTTAAACTGGAAAAGAATAATTAGAAATAAAAAGACAGAACTGTAGATCAAGAAGACATAAGACTTTTGATGTTGGTGATGAAGTAATGGTTCATTTGAAGAAAGGAAAATTTCCCGTTGGAACATATGGGAAGTTGAAGATGAAAAAGTTTTGACCTTGCAAGATTTTGAGGAAATTTGACAATGGAAATGCATATGAAGTTGAGTTACTTGATGACATGGATATTTCACCTATATTCAAGATTTCTGATTTGTATGAGTTTCATGAATCTGAAGAAGACATGGCAGTACTGACGGATTATCCTAAGAAGAAGAATGAAGAGGTTGAGCATATTTTGGAATAGAGAATTGGTAGAAGTAAAAGAGGAAAACAATATATGGAACATCTGGTAAAGTGGAAGAATAGACCGATTGAAGATAGTTCATGGATTTCATAGTCTGAGTTGGATGCAGCTTAGATCATACCTACTAAATGATTCAGAGAATCTTTTTCAAATAACCCCAGGTGTCTGATGTAGGAGCATCTCGGGTCCTTGGCAATCCTGTGTCACCAAAAACATATTTGAGTTTGTTTGTGTTGCTTGGTTCCTGCTTTGACCGAGTTGGTTCAGTGTTGCTCAGTTTCCTTTGTTCGCCGGTGTTGGTCGGTTATCTCTTTGATGCTCGGTAATTTCCCTAGTGCTCGGTTGGCTTTACTTACCGATGGGTTTCTTTTGAGTTTCTGTTGAGGCCAACTTGTGCATTGATTATCAGTCATGGATTTAATGCTGGTATCCATCATTGGGAAGCATGTGGTCCTAGATCTGGTCATTCCTTCCATTGATTATGGATCTGGAGGCTGACTTAGTTCAGTAGCCTCTTGTATAAATGTAGTTGTTTGGTTAGAGTTTAGGAGATGAAGTTTTTGGTAGAAGATAGGGGATAGAAGATTGAGATTATCTGCAGATCCTTGCATGTTTGAGGACTTATGTAATTCATTGTAATATATGGCCGAAACTAGGAAGGCCTTACAGCCTGCCATATATGAATCTATTTGAAGATAATATATGAACGATCCTACATTTTCTCTCTCCCACTGTGTTATTGTTGCTTTTGCATGTTGTTGAGTAGAGTGGTTCAAGTAGGGTGTGCCATTCCTCGGCCCCTCCCTCCCACTCTTGTGTTAGAGCCTTTGTCTCCATACTGGAGCTAGTAGTTATAGGCTTTGATGAAGGCACCCCTGATTTTGACCTGCTCATGTTTCCTAAGGGAATCTCTAGGCTGTGAAACTTGTTCAACAAGGACAGAGGAGGCGAGATTTGATTGAATTTCCCTTTCAGTAAAGTGGAGATGTTTAGAATGAATGTTTTCCTAATATCTATAGTCCTTGGCCTTCTTCTGTCCAAGGGTTTGAAAAACTTTTTTCCAAGAGGCCACATTCATATTCCATTGGGTAGTGTGAGAGGGAAATTGATTATGCATATTAAAAAGTCTGACCATTCTTATGGCATTTAAAATGTCTTGATCCTTTAACAAGGATGAATTAAGGATAAACTTCTTCTTACAAGGGTTACTGATGGCGATGGAGTCCCTAGTGTTAATATTAGCTATGACAGGGTAGTGATTAGAGAGGATAGTAGGGATGACAGAGATCGAATTCCCTAAATGATTAGGAGAAAAGGAGAAGTGATTCTTATTGACATAAAACCTATCAAGCCTAGAGTAAATCCGGTTAGTCCATTGTTGGAAGTTGTACCAAGTATACTAGAGGGAAGAAGTCTCAGATTTAAGGCCATCAAGGGGGTCAAATAGGTGTAAATATTATTTAAAACAATCTCAATGAGACTTCTCATGGATTTTCCATTCAAAAGGAATACCCCCAACCTTATCATCTTGATTCTCAATCATATTAAAATCTCCAGCAACAATCCAAGGGATATTAGGAAGGGCATTCAACCAATCCCAGAGAGAAATCCTCTCCTTAGAATCATTAGGAGCATATAAGGAACACACACCAAAGGAAGAACCTCTAATATCAAGGATAGCCCAGGCCACACGGTTACATGGGGCGGATCCCTTATCTCTAATGTATCTTTCCCAACAAGGGTTAATGAGAAAAGAAACTCCACTCTTTCCTTTAGGATGATTAGTATAGATTTTAACATCTTCCCATATACAATCAAGAGCAATATTAAGAGAAAAAATCAACAGCTTTAAGTTCTTGAAGCATCAGGAAATCAGTATTCTGATCTCCATTCTGATCTCCAATCTTCTTCTTATTTTTGGAACGAATAGGCCTACCTTTCTTTTTAGTAGTAGTACACCCCTTCAAGAGATTATCATCATCCTCACTTCTGTGAGTTTGATCAATTTTAAATTTAGGATTGTTTATGATGTTATATCCAGACACATGGGATTCTGGGAGACCCAGATGTAGATGGTTAGACTTCATGCTTTCCGGTCCCCTGCTAGCATAAATAAATTCAATAACCAAATTATCTTCTATTTCATTAAGCATAGAGGCTGGGGCTTTGGTGATGATATCATCAAGGGAATGTCCTGCAACAAGATTAGGATCAGGGCTTTTAAGAGTCACAGATTTTCTAATCTTAACTGTAGGGTCTTCCCTCATGGTAATATCACCAACCTGATCCATGCTACCATCATGTCCATCCTAGTATAAAATCACAAGGTTGCTTATAATTAGGGTTTCATTTGGAACATATTCAATCATTAGAGTAGGGTGATTCCCAACCCTGCAACCATCATTATCCTGATTGGAAATAACAAGGTTACTAATAATATGAGTTCTGGAAGGCACATCTTCAATCATAAGAGTAGGGTGATTATTTAGAATAAAAAATTGATTTTTATTTTGGTTAACAGCCCGTATTTGTTCCAAAGCAAGTTGCTGTGCATTCTTATGTCTGTAGTTCCTATTAGTGATAGTTTGGAAACCATTAGAGCTAGAGTCCAAAGGGATTTAGTTTGAAATAAATTTAAGATTAGCGGGTTTAGTGACTCCAATAGTGTTGTTAGTCACAGTGGGGAACATCATATTAGTTTTAGAGCCAGAAATCGAGGAAGAGGAGGGAAGATTCTTAGGGTTTTTATCTTGTTTAGCCGCTATAGTGTTGTGAGGGTTAGAAGTCAAATCCTTACCTATAATAGGATTTTTGTGGGTTTACAAAGGATTATATTCATTAGGGATTTTAACTAGTTCATCCACATTAGTGGTACTAGAGCTGTGTGGGTTAGCAGTCGATTCCTTACCAATATTTGGTATTCCATGGGTGGTTTCCACTGGGTTAGGTTTGGGTTTCTTTCGAGTAATAATAGGGCAGTTCTTTCTAAGATGCCCTTATTTTTTGCAGAGGAAGCAAGCATTTAATCTACCAAGGATTTCAATAGGGTAGGAAAAAACATCCCCATTAATGTTAAGGTTAAGACAAGGTGGGATATCAACCCCATGCTTAATTGAAATAAGCATCAAGATTAGGAACCAGTTTGGTGGTCTCATCTATCTGGACTAAATTTCCAAATGGTTCCAAAAGCTAAGGAAGGAAGCACCACAAGAAGGGAGGGACATCTTTAAGGATGACCCATCTAGGGTAGGACATCGCAAGGACCTCTTCATTAACCACCTCCTGTGTCCAAGAAAGCACACGAAATGAAGTTTTCCCCACCATCCAGTACTGTTGTTTAAGGGATTCAAGCTGAGACTCATGGTTATTAAAGAAAATGATATATAAACCTCTCTGGATTTGCCTACAGAATGAAATTTTAAGCCCTAAATTCAAATTCCATAGGTTATGAAACCAATCATCTAGAAATTTCCTAGGCAGACATTTTTCCACATCAATGCAAGAAAAGAACATAGCAGTATCATATAACATATTCTTTTCCATGGCTATCTCATTCAACATTACATAATTTGGTGAAAAGATGAACTCATTCGAGGTAATGCTAGAGCTCTTACCTTCTTCACAGGGTCATTCTCCTCTAGGAATCAAAAGAAATCATGCAGCAGAGGGAACACCATTACCAGTCGGGGTGACTATTTCTGCAAATGATTTCTTTAGGTTAGAATGGGTTGTGATAGTAGGGTTAGGGGTATTAATGGCCTGGCCATCTGATTCCAGCTCCATTGGGAGCCCAGGGCAAGTCGTACGAACAAAGAGGAAAGGCAATAACTTCATAGGGCAAACATTCACTCAACCTATTGGTCCATTTTCCTGTCAATGCAAAATCTTTTGAAAATGGCCCATTTCCTTGCAAGTTTTCTTGAAGTGTCCTGCCCTGTGTTCTTCATGTTGTCACCATGCTCCAATTTAGATCACATCTCCTAAATCATAAAACCTAGGGAGTTATTTAAGTTTTGAGGTCTGCAGGAAATAATTTCAGAATATGCCTCAGTGTCAAAAACCCACAATGTTTTTGAAAACCCATGATGTTTTCGGCTTCCCTGCTACCTTTCAGTTTGTCGATAACCATGTGTGTTTTCGATCTTTTGCCAAAAACCCTCATTGTTTTCAACCTTTTCCTTCCATCTTTTGTGCATTTGTCTTTTGGTGCTGAAAACTTTGTGTGTTTTCGACCTCGGTCTTAACTGCGCAAGTCTGATCGTTGGTGGGTCCCAGTTCTTCCCATTGCCCAGTGTGGTTAAAGTTTGGACAAGATCGGTGGTTGTTGTATGTTCGCATGGTAAAGATGCATGATGTTTAACCTTTACACTTTTGCGATAGGCCATTGGATTTTCCTATATGGGCATGTCGTGGGTCCAGTTAGGTCCATGTCAGATTGGTGCTGATGTGTTAGTCTGCTATTGGTTGATATGTGATAAGTTGGGATGTGACGTGGGCCCATTTGTGGGGTTTGAGAAATCTAGTGGTCCCGTTGGCAGTCATGTGGTGGCCTTTGGTTGGCTGTCGCATGATCGCATAGCCCAGTTTCTAGCTATGCGATCATGTGACTGGTTGACATGTGTTCGTGGTAGTGAGGTGGCATTTCATCGGTGGGCCCAGGAGATCCAAAGAGAAGGGTGACTTGGCAGATTACTAGTGGGGGTGAGGGTTGCAATGTTTGAAGGGAGGGCCCAGTTGTTCAGTCTCCATGATGTGGCGGTTCCTGATTGGTCGGTGGGTAGGCAGCGGTGGTGATTGCTGGCGGTTAGTCGCATGTTCGCATAGCCTTTTTCAAGGCTATGCGATCATGTGACTAACATTTTGTGTTAGCAGCGGTGGCAGTTGCGGCAAGGTAAAGGGGTGCGGCTTGTCACATGTTTACATAGCCCATTTTCGGGCTATGCGATCATGCAACAATGGTTTGATTGCACTGTTGCAAAGTTAAAGGTGGGTCCATGGTACTGGTGTGGCTGAGGACTTTTTAGCAGGGTTTGTGACTATTGACTGTGGCTAGGAGACTGCGGTCGCATGATCGCAAGGGTTAGTTTGGTGCCTTGCAATCACACGACCAAAGCATAAGATGGAGCCAAGATTCCTCTAGTGGTGAAGTTTATGACTGCATGATTTTGTGACTAGGGATGAATGGTCAAGTTGTTGAGCCTGTGAAAGCTATTTCTCTTCAAATTTGAATATCAAAATGACTTTCCAACCCTAGAAATTGGTATTGAATGCTTGCATGGCCAGATTTGACTGGTTTGGTGGCGCTTGTTGCTGCGATGTGGTCCAAAATGTTTGACAGTTGATTGTAGGGATTTGTACCATAAAGGAATGAATACAATCTTGGCTCAAGGTGTATTTGCAGGTGGGTGAAAGGACTATTTGGCATGACAAATTCTTGGCCCTTGGTACATTTTCAGAGGATTGGCATAAATGAAGATCATTTTTGGATCTATTCTTACCAGGTTGCTTGTGTTTCTTGCCCCTACAGTAAATTTTGATGTTTTTCTGGTTGTTCTAGTGGGTGAAACCCTAGCCCTAGCTTTCCATAGCTTGTTGCAACCTATTTTGGGTTTCCAAGGCAGCTAGTGGTATAAGTTGTAGCTTTTTTGACTTAGAAGGGGTTTTGAATTTTGTCAATTCCAGGGAAATATAAAATTTTGTCGCATTGTAGGAAGCTAAATAGAACTTCTTTGCATCTTTTGCAGGTTATTGAAGTGGTAGTCTCATTTCTGGTATAGACATGTACATGCCTCATCATACTTAATATAACTATTCTCATGCTTTCAAGTCTCTCCTTGGTGTCAGTCTTATGAGTTTTGGATTTTCTGGTCCATTGCATTGGGTTGCCTTTGTATATGTTCTAGTCTTTAGTTCTTGATCTAGGATCAAGTGAAAAATACTTTGGATAGGGCATAAATTCATTAGACTTGTCTACAGAAGGATCTTGTAAGTAGTGGATGGGCTGGAACAGTTGTATTTATGGCTTTGAGTCTTTGACAGTAGTTGGTTCATGTTCTATAATTATTTTTGAGTGCTGCCCAATGGATAATGGCATTGATCAAGGAAAAGTACATTCAGTTGAGTCCAATGCTTGATGGTCTTTGGTTATTTCCTGCATCTTTGAATATCAATCACCAGTAATACCCTTCACAAGACCATTTTACCCTACATAGTAGAGTTGATTCAATGAATACCTGGTTAGTATTTAGTAATCCTTTACTATGATCTACTTTATGAATCCAGAAGTATAAGGTGTGTAGTGAGCTAAGTCTTGTTTGGATTAGGTGTACCTGCCTTGGTTTTGCAGAGCCAGAAGTAGAAGAGGGCATATTAAGACCCTATAGTTGGTCCAGTTGTCTTGCAGAGCTCTCATACTTGGAGCTAACCACTCCTAACATCAGTCTCAAGGCATATTGGCAGCCCTAGATGGCATAAGCATTTTCAAACACCAACACAACCGAAAAAATAAAAGAAAGGGAGTGTAGAGGAGAGAGAAGGACACAAACCACATGGAGGAGATTAACTCTTCCACATCACTGTAGTAGAAATCATCGCATCGCAAGTAGTCACATCATATCCAAATTTCGCATCCATAATTTCACTCCCTTCTTGCTTCATCACATTTTCCTTATTATTGTATACACTAAGATGTGCACTTCTCCAAGTCTTTACTTCCAAGGGAATCCATGAATGGGAATCCTTGAAAATTGACCTAGAGCTCTCTAGGCATGGAGTGCAAGGATATTAAGAATGCTCTTAGCTAGAGCTATCAAGCCTATGACCTTGCTAGTAAACCATGCAATGGGAGATTCAATAGAGACAAGGGCAAAGATGCTAATATCCTCAATAATCAATATGAGAATGAAATGCAACTATGCTAGAAATGAGAATGCAAGCTAAGCTATGAAAAGAAAGATGAAAGTGTTACAATCCAAGCTAATTAATCTATGTGAGCTAATCTAGGAAAGCATAAATATGAAACTATGATGCAAGCAATGAGAGATGGATGCAAGAATGTCTTCAAAAAGCTCTAAAGTCTCCAAGCAATCCTGCAATATAAGGTTAGTATTCAAAAGATTCATTCCAAAATGAGAAGAGAGCTCTCCTTTTATAAGAAATGAGAAAGAATAGACCATGGAGATTAAGAGGCAAAAGATTTAATCAATGATGGAGCTTGAAAGAGGAGCAATCCATTTGCACAAATATTCTCCAATGAGAAAATAAGAGTTGACTTTTATGTCCATATGAGACAAAAAGTGCTTTTCTTATTTTTATAAAATAAGAATTATGCTTTATTTGTGCAACTTAGGATAAGAGGAAAAGTGGGGGCTTTTTATTTAATAAAAGAGGAGGAAATTCCTTTTAAATAAAATAAAGACTTTAGGCTAAAATGGTTAGCCCATAGAATAAAATCAAATAAATGATAGAACTAGGATTTGATCAAGAATAAGCAATTGATGATTTTAGCAAATAATGCTAGAAAGGGGCTAATAGTCTAGATGACCATTTTTAGATGATTACATTTGCCCCTCTTTGACTAATGTGTGATCGATTTGGGAACACATTACGTCAAAGAATAGATCATCCAAGAAGGCAATAGATAGAGATTTGACTCCAAAGAATGAAGTGCAAAGAGAGAGAAAATCCTACATGGTCAGCCTGGTAGCAACAGTATTGAACACTTAGGAAAGAGATGGACAGTATCAAAACTTGAGACGAGAACTAACATGTCAAGTGCAAAGATAGATCAATCAGAGCAAATGAAATGGTCAAGCATATGCTCTGGAGAATACCCAATAGGATATGATGTGTCTGTCCCCTCGGGATTGAAAGAGAAATCAGGTAGAGGGAAGGCAAAAGAAAGAGCAACGTGATCAAATCACTAGAAATCATAATCAGAGATGAAAGATGATAGGATAACCATCAAGCAGTGAAGATATACCCTAGTCAAGACCTTAGAGAGAGATGAATTAAATGAATGAAAGAATAGAAGGGTGAGAGAGATGGAGATGAAGAAATGAAGATGCCCCAGCGAAGATTGAAGGATTAGGCCTCAAATGGTCAGCCAACTACGCAGAAGAGGGTGAAATGCAATTTTGATGATCAAGGAAAACTTGAATTTCAGTTTTGATCCCGAAATGAAGAGAAAATGATGTGATATGAAAGACAAGAAGTGAAAGACATGATCGGGAAGAAGCGAAAGGTGAGCACAGTTTGACTAATAAGTCCACGAAAGATGAAAGGAGAGCTCTCTCCATATGCAAGATGCAAAACTAACTAACATGAACCTAAAAATGCAAGCTATTATGAAAAGTGGTTTACTTGCAAGGTCACAAAGCTATTAGACTCTAATATTCATCATTGAGCATTATTGGTAGCATCACAAGATCATACAATATACACCAGTATAATGATGTGGATCTGAATATGATCTATATCAGATAAGAATGTGGAAATCCCACCTAGGCACCAAAGACATATAAGTCAAGATGACTAGTGCAGTGAGATTCCCTAAGTTTGATATAGCAAGATTATGTTCACATCGAGACACAAGAAAGTCAAGATGACTATAAGCATGCACTTGCAAAAAAAATAGTCAAGGAAAATACCTTGTAGATCCTAGAGTCAAGTGGAACAAGCATAAATGGTCATGACAACCAAGATCAACAAAATATACCCACTGATAGAAAACAAATAAAACATGTCCTCATGCCTCAATCTTCTAGCTCGACATCATCAAAAACTATTAGGGATAGAACACTCGTCAAAGAAATCATCATAGACAACAGACAAAGAAATAAATCAAATTTCAGCAAGTCAAGTGTTTAAGTGCGTGTGTGTAGGTCATAGAGTCAAATTTTGAGTATCGCAACTGCTAGTGAGAAATATTGCATCATTCGAGACTAGAGATAGGATATATGATATGTGTTGAGAAAACACTTGACACTAGGAAAGTGTTGAAAAACAAAATTGGGGTGGTGTTGAAAAACACCATTGGAACCAAGAGGCCCAAGAAACCTGAACGCACAAAGAGACCCAAGATAAGCTAGAACAACGTATGCCCTTAGACTAAGACAAGAGTCAATTCTAGGCTAGGAGAGGCAAAGCAGAAAGTGGAGTAGAGGACCGCCACACAAGACTGATAGACATAGGTGCAAGGGTCTCAAGCAGCACTTGTTTCCAGGTTTTCACCACTTGATATTTTTTTTTTAGGACTTTTTTCAATTTTTTTGTATTTTTGCTACCAAGGCGCCTATTTCCAAGTTTTCACCAAGGCACTTTTTCTATTTTTTTGAATTTTTTGCATTTTTTGATTTTTTTGGTGAGACATCAAAGCACCTATTGCTAGGTTTTCACTAGGATGCTCTTTTTTTTCAGTACTTTATATGCTTTTAAGGATTTTTTTAGCATCATATATGAATTTTTTTGTAATTTTTTTAGGATCAATAAAATATATACAAAGAGCTCAAGAACCTTAGGCATAGAACTTCTGCAATTGTATAACATTGATAGGCTCGGTAAGCTCTACTTCCTCTGATGTAGATAACTGATAGCCCCCGGACCCAAATGCTACTACTGCGATGATAGAAGGCCCCAACAAGTTTGGCCAATAGTAACCAACCCTAAGAAATTTATGAGCTAACGTAAGACCGGTAGAATGTGATCCACATATGCCATCATGGATTTCAACTAGCACCTTTTTTGACTCCTCTATTTCTAGATACTTAAGGAGAGTTACGTCTAGACCCTTCTTATACAAGTCACCAGAGACAAGGACAAAGTGTGAGGAATGGTGGAGGAGTTGGTGGTCCTCAATGCGTGGTAGATATTTAGGAATAGTTTGATCTGGTAGATATGAAAAGATAGTGGCATAGGGGGACAAATCTACAGGGGAAGTGTAGGCAAGATAAGGCAACTCTTCCACCAGGAATGCAAAGTATGATTCTTGTTCTTCCATTTGTAGAATGGATGCCAAAGTAGTCATGACATTAGCTGCCTTGTTCTTAGATTTGTGCTTCTCAATATCAACCTTAACCAAAAATGCCATATGGGGAGGCATCTTTATGAGCTTTTTCTTGACAAGTTTTACCCTTGGAATTATTTTCTCTAGAAATAATGTGGCAAATTATTCTTAATTTGTAATCTTTTTAGGTTCGGATACTACCACAATGTGGTTTTCGCCATCCAACCATTGTTTTTTTCTCTTGATTGTATGATAGAGATACTTGATATTTGATTCCAACATGTTTGTTGTGACTTCACTGGTGGAAGAGATAGTAGGTTCAATGGCTATGAAATCTGAATGTATGAAGGAGAGCAGAGTGACAGGTGCAAGAGCATTTATGCGAGGGATGTCATCTCTAGTGATAAGAGAGGTTGAGCCTATAAGGTCAGCTCCAAAAGTGTCAAGATCTAGATTTGTCATAGAAGGACTAGCGTGGTCCACTAAAGCAACACGCAGAAAAAACTTGTCAGACCCTACATGAGACTCATCAACTATGTCGGGTTGGGCACTACAGGTATGAATTGCATCAACGTCCATATCTACTATGGAAGATCTATCTGAGAGGGTATCCCATTCATATTCATTGGAATATGTTGTTGAACTTTTGCTGGGATGTTTGCACCAAGAAGGTTTAGGACATTTAGAATTAGAGGCACTTGTGTCATTGTTTGTGAGATCTGCTCTTTCTAGTAACCACTCAATATTTCTACGTTGTCTAGCTCTAGGATCAAATTCATTATCTCTAGATATAGAAGCTTTAGCTGAATCATTGTTAGGCATATATTCTCCTTCCCAAAGGAGTGAAGTAGAAGGAAGATCATCTCCCATTTGAGCCATAGTGTGCAGTGGTGACTCATCTTTATCTGTGTCTAAATCACTGATTATGGGAGCATTTGTAGAGAAATCAGGGAGGTCATCCTCGACACCATATCCGAGACCTATTGTATCCTTAGAGGGTCTACCATTGGTATGACTTAAAGGCTCAACTAGGGCATGCCCATTATCATTTATAGGTCCTTGACCTTGATAGCCCATTCGCTGCAAAAATTTATAGCCTTTACCATAGCGCTTAGGGGAAATAGGAGTAGCAATTGTCGTAATGTCCTCTTCTTCTCTATAGATCCACTCTCGAATAGCTTGTTCTTCTCTTTCTGCTTCTAGAGGAATAGATGAAGGAATAAAGGTATCAAAGATTGTCATAGCAGAAGCGGAAGGCTTCATCTTGTCAGAAGGTTTACCATATGATCTAGGAGAAGTAGGCATAGCAACAATAGAATCTAGTGTGTATTCTCCCATACCAATACTCATCATCTTTAATGTTTGTTTAGCCTCAATCAAGGATGCAATAGGATCATCAGAAGGTTTATTGTGAGGAACAAATGTCTCAGTAGTAGCAAGAGTATTGATAGCAATAGTATGGTCTCCAGGAATCACAATTTCAGTGCCATTGTATGGAAATTTGATGTATTGATGATAAGTGGAAGGGACAGCTTGCATGTCATGGATCCAAAGATGACCCAGAAGAATGTTATATGCAAGTGGGATGTCCAACACTTGGAACTAAATATCTTTCATGACAGGGCCCACTCGAATAGGCAGTGTGATAAGACCTTTGGAAGATCATTCCACTTCATCGTAAGCTTTTATAGTAATCTTCTTCTTAGGATCTACAACAAATTTTGACAATCCCAACTATTGCACTACATGAAAAGAAACAATATTTAACCCTACACCATTGTCTATCAGGACTTGATGGACTCAGGTGTGGTAGACTTGAACTTTGATGTGTAGAGCAAGATTATGGGGGTGACTAAGAGATACGTCATCTTCTTTAGAGAAGGAGAGATAGCAGGAAGATGAGATATGGTTGACCATAGCCTAGAACCAATCTGGATCAATGTCATTAGGGACACATGCTATATGTAGAGCTTCTTCAAGGATTTCTCTGTGTGAAGGGGATAATTGAATCAACTCAAAAATGGATATCTAGGTTGGTGTCTTTTGAAAGTGGTGGACAAGATCATAGCTAGAGGTGGCTGAAGGAGCTGCTTGTTTGGAAGACAAGGTTTGCTTGGGATCAAGTGCAGTTTTAAGGATAATTTTGGCTTGTCCCCTAGTCACAACATTCAATGTCTCACTTTGAGAGGATGAACCATCCAATGTTTGCAAGACCAACTTTGGCTTACCATGATTGTCATTATCATCTTGAGATCTCATCATAAGAACACTCTCGATGGGCTCTACCATGTTGATCATAGGCACATCACTAGCATATGTATAGTTGATCTTTGCATCATGATTCTTCTTATTTTTTTAAGAAGATTCCCCCTTTTCATGCTTAGGTAGAGGGTCTTTGAAAGCTGTGTGATCAGAATTTTTAACTAAGCCATCTATGAGAATTGTGCCATCATCAATGAGATCTTGAATATCATCTTTAAGCTTGAAACAATTTTTCGTCTTATGTCCCTTACTTCTATGATAGTGGCAGTAATGATCTTCTCTCCACCAATCAGGCTTAACTAGTGAAGCATAGGGATGATAAAATTTAGGAAGCGTAAGATGTTTTTTGGCAACCAAAGTCTTAAGAATCACATCGTATGGTTCAACCAACTTGGTGTAGACTCGTCGTTGGTTCTACTTCTTAGGTTTGTCTGCATTCTGAGGCTTAGGAGCATTGTGAGCATTGGAAGCTTCTTGTTGTTTTGCTACGTAAATAGCATTAGAGAGGTTGAAAGCAAGTTCTTTGGCTTTTGGGACATCCACAACACCATCATTAACAACATACTTGTTTTTATTCCAAGGCTTGTTCTTGTCTTTGCCATTGCCTCTATTATCTTTATTAATAACAATATCCCCCTTTCTTATGGCCACATCTTCAATCTGATATGCAGTTTCAACCATGTCATTGAAAGAGGAGAATAGTTGTTTCCTTAGATCATAATACAGTTCTGGCACAAGAGTATTGATGAAAATGTCAATCTTTTCTCTTTCATCTAGCTGTCGAGGATATCAAGAATACAATGACCTCCAACATTGTAAGTAAGTGGCAAAAGGCTCACCTTGGTTTTTCTTTAGAGCATTGAGATCTATCATGGTGATAGGCTATTGGATGTTGTATGAATAATGCTAGGTGAAGCACCTAACCAACTCATCAAAAGTTTTAAGAGGTGGTGTCAAATTTGCAAACCATTCTAGAGCTTGTCCTCTTAAACTTCTAGGGAACAATCGTAGAAGAAATATGTCTTCATGAAGGAAGTCCATGCTAAGAGTGTAAAAGTGATGCACATGGTCATGGGGGTCACCATTTCCATCATACTTGTCATATTTGGGAACCTCAATATCCCTAGGAAATGGGACCATGTATAGACTCCTATCAAAAGGAAGAGCACAAATGGATTCTACGAAAGAAACCTTTGGAGGTTCCTTTTCTATTGCAAGTTGAGCAAGACATTGATTTGTTCATTGCAACTCATCTCTAAGAATTTGTAATTTAGTTGGTACTCTTTCTTGAACAATCTGGCATACATCATAGCTGAGGGGAAGCTTGTATCTCCTAGAAGTCATGTATTGAAAGTATTGATCTCCATTTCACTCTAAAAGTTTAAGTATCATACATTGGGATGCTTCATCTTGTTAAAATATCATAAGTTCTTCACTAGAAACCTCATCATTGACTTCTTCCTCATGCTGAGAGGGAGGAGGTCTAGGAGGTGAAGAAGGAGTAGCAAAAGTCTATCTTGGAGGAGATCTTGGTGGTGTGTTGTTGCCATAGTTACCCAAAGTACCAAAAGGAGGGGGTCTATATTCATAGCCACTAATCTCAGGTTGTTCTTGAGAAATCCCCTTCATAGCCATGAACCTAGTAGCATCCATTTTGTCTAAATGCGCTTGGTTGTCCTTATGCTCAAAATGTTCTTACAAATGACATAATTTTTCTTGTTCAGTCAGAGTGAGTGAGACACTATCTATGCTTTTGGAGGTCTTGAATGCAGAAAAAAGGAAGCCTCCTTTGTACCATGAGGTGACCTTAGAATCTTCAGATTGGTTAGGACTAGAACTGTCGTTACTAACTGGCACTCGTGAGTGTCTTGTAGGAGAGGGTAACTATGTATAATTGAATGGAGGATGACTCTCCTACTCAAATTAAGATCGAGTTGTAATCGACATGAAAAGAATGTTCGTTGACTAATAGAATGAGACAAAGTTTTTTAGATATTGAGATAAGCAAAGCTAAAGAAGATCACTTGTCAAAATAGAACAATAGAGATGGCTGGTCAAAAGTGCTCAAGAACTTACAACAATCAATTGACTCAAGCTGAGAGGTGAGCAAGAAGCTCAATTAGCAAGTAGCTAATAGAGGTAACCGTGGTGTGACAAGTGATCAAGAGTAGCATTTGTTAGACTCAAACCCAATAGTTTTAGCTCATTTTTTTAGTCTAGAACAAACCTAAGCATGCAGATAACAAACCAGCTTCAGGTAAGGACAAGAAAAGATACTCCATGATAGGTTAAAATTCAAGTGTAACAGCTCCAAATTGCAACAGTAGCAAGACAACAGAATAACTCAGGACTCTTGGTTGAGGGTATGAGATGATATTTCAGTATCATATGACTCTTGACCAGTGAATGTGAAAAACTTAGTTTTGAAAGCAATTTGGTCAATTTTGTAGATTGCAAGTACAATTTTTTTGGTTTCAAGCATGGTAATATCAAGAAATAGACAAGTTTGCAAACAGTAGGTGATCAAACATGTCATCAAACACTTGTGCAAGAAAAAAAGCAACCTTTCCAAGACAAACAATTGGGATATCAAAATGAAAAATTCTATGAGCACTACCACGATGTTTGTATGTTCGAGAATGTTTGGACAGGTAGATCACAGCGAGAATACTTCAAGCACTTACTAGCCTAGAAGGACAAAGGTTCAATACTTAGCAACTTGGCCCACACTTGATGTTCCATTGCCTCACACAAAGTGGTTGCCCACAATAGATATTGGCTTTGTCGTGGAAGTGCCAATGACACAACCAAAGGAACACAGATAGTGAGTAATCTTGGGGTGATCCAGGTTATTCCACTTGGATCAATCCTTGCACCAAGAAGCTAAGAAGAAAAATAGGGTGGCTTCTATCTATGGTTCTTAGTAAGGGCTTCCATTTGTAATACCCCTCTTTCTCCTCAAAAAGGACTGGGACCTCGTGGCCACAAGAGTACCTTAAGCATTCTTGCTCAACACTTTCCTCATGGTCACAATCCCACAAGTACTCATATTAAGCGAAGACAAGTACTACATCTACCAAGGTTTTGTGTCCTCGATAACCTTGAGATTATAGTGGGTTGGAATAGCTTGGTATTAGCTTGTCCCCACTTGGGTCATTTCTCTTGATTGCTCAAGAGCAGGCCCGCTAAAGGATTCTAATCTACACAAAGAATGGATCGACTTGTGAGGTTCAAGGTTTTTGTTTCACCACAAGGGTGAAGAGCATACTCCTCTATCTCAAAGTTTCTCCCAAACACACCAAGCAAAGGTTCAATTACCCTCTTTCTTTCAAAATCTAAAGATGGGTCAAGATTTCTGTTTCACCACAAGGGTGAAGAGCATACTCTCCTACCACCAAAAGATTCCTACAACAAGATATTAAGTGCCTATGAAATGAAACAACTAGTATGTGTCGCACTCAATAAAGAAAACAATTAAATAAGCACTTGATTTGGTTTTTATGCTTAGGCCAGCCCTACAAAAACCATTAGTAGCCCTCTTTGACATGCATTATTTTAAGCAATGAGAGCACCTACAAGCACAACTTGTTAGTCCCACAAAGAGTTAGCACATAAAAACCAATAATAATTTGCAAATAAGCCTTTGTTTTACAACAAAAAATCAAAAATCTGAAAGTAGGAAAACTAAAAATAGCAAGCAAACTAGCAAATCTGGAAATCTGATAGCAAAATTAAACAAAAAATACTAGGCGACATTTAACAACTATTATGCGTCATTTAAAAGCTTGCAGGTGTGATCAAAACACTCATTGGCGTGATCAAAATGTGCACAAGTGTGAACAAAATGTGCATAGGTGTGAACAAAATGTGCACAGGTGTGAACAAAATGTGCATAGGCACAGGCGTGAATAGAATGTGCACAGGCGTCGTCAGATTTCTTGTAGGTGGCGTTTCTCTTGTTTGCGTAGAATTGATGAAAAAGTCACACTAAAAATATACAAAACTTGATAAAAATGAAGAGAATGAAGCTCAAGGTCCCACGGTGGGCACCAAAAATGTACACACTAAGATGTGCACTTCTCTAAGTCTTTACTTCCAAGGGAATCCATGAATGGGAATCCTTGAAAATTGACCTAGAGCTCCCTAGGCATGGAGTGCAAGGATATTAAGAATGCTCTCAGCTAGAGCTATTAAGCCTATGACCTTGCTAGTAAACCATGGAATGGGAGATTCAATGGAGACAAGGGAAAAGATGCCAATATCCTCAAGAATCAATATGAGAATGAAATGCAACTATGCTAGAAATGAGAATGCAAGCTAAGCTATGAAAAGAAAGATGCAAGTGTTACAATCCAAGATAATTAATCTATGTGAGCTAATCTAGGAAAGCATAAATATGAAACTATGATGCAAGCAATGAGAGATGGATGCAAGAATGTCTTCAAAAAGCTCTAAAGTCTCCAAGCAATCCTACAACATAAGGTTAGTATTCAAAAGATTCATTCTAAAATGAGAAGAGAGCTCTCCTTTTATAAGAAATGAGAAAGAATGGACCATGGAGATTAAGAGGCAAAAGATTTAATCAACGGTGGAGCTTGAAAGAGGAGCAATCCATGTGCACAAATATCCTCCAATGGAAAAATAAGAGTTGACTTTTGTGTCCATATGAGACAAAAAGTGTTTTTCTTCTTTTTATAAAATAAGAATAATGTTTTATTTGTGCAACTTAAGATAAGAGGAAAAGTGGGGGCTTTTTATTTAATAAAAGAGGAGGAAATTCTTTTTAATTAAATAAAGACTTTAGGATAAAATGGTTAGCCCATAGAATAAAATCAAATAAATGATAGAACTAGGATTTGATCAGGAATAAGCAATTGATGATTTTAGCAAATAATGCTAGAAAGGGGCTAATGGTCTAGATGACCATTTTTAGATGATTACAATTATCACCTATTAAATAGTTGATTAAAAGAATATGTATAGTTATGTCCAATAATATATAGTGGATTACAAAAACTTTTTGCCTAAAATTGCTATTGTCCATTATATGATAAAATTTAATAAACTTGAATGTAAAAAAATGATATTATTTAGTTAATTTTGATAAATAATTTTGTAGCCATATTTTGTAATTTATTGAATTTATAGTTGTCACATTAATTAATTTATGTCTTCTTTATTTTCTATAAAATGTACAATTTTGTTAATATTTCTTTTTTTTTAAAATTTCAATACCATCACTTAATCAACATAATAAGGAGTGAATTTTATTTATTTTATATATGTTACTCTTTAGGTATATAGTTAGTTTTTAGAAAATATATGATACATTAACAAAAAGTTTCAAGAATCATAAAAAGAAAACTAAAATGACAAGATTCTAAATTAAGAATTTATAATTTAATGAAAATAAATAATTAATTTAACAAGATAATTAATTTTTATATAAATATTAAATTTTAATATCTATATAGACTACTAAAAATATACAAATAGATAAATAATTGGATGAAAAAAAGATACAAAGCTATTTTATTAGACATATTTGAAACTCATAAAAATTAAATTTTCACATAAGTTTAACTTCATGCTTAGTTGTTAATTTTTTTAGAAGTCTACGTCTAAGCTAAATGAATTCGTTGACAATTTTTCTAAAATTGTGTGTTATATTATCAACTTGGGGATCTTAATATACTTAATTTGGGTTTAAGTTTTTGTGTAGGTCTTGTGGACTCCTTGTCTGATTTGCATACAATGGATTAGTAACAATAAATAACTTAGAAAATCAAATAAATGATTGGGGCTTGTGATAAACAAAATAATGGAGGAAACAAGCAATAATGCAAAACAAACAAGCAAATAAGTACCACCGTATCTCCATTGTGATGTGTTGGCATCCTTTAAGTGATTGAATATAGATGTTATTTGTAAATATGTCGGTATTTTGATAACATAAGGGTGCAAATAGATGATTTCATTATTACAAAAATGGTAGCATAAGGATAGCATATGACTACATGATGAAATGAAGGTGTAAGTCTTAAATAGTTTTTTCCTAAATAGAGAATGAAGTAGTGGAATGCAATATTGAATGTATGGTTAAGATTTCAATTTTTTCAACAACGTTTCAGATCATTCTCCATGATCCATCATCAAGAAATCCATAGCCTCTTGACAATTATTAAAAGAGGAAGAATATACATGATCAACAAAAAGGGATGATTAAATGAGAACAAAAAGAATTTGAAGGGAGAGGACACTAAGCAGATGGAAATGAGAAGAGAGAAAAAGAATCATCAATTGCATGAAGGAAATGCATAGCCTCTTGACAAATATGAAGAGAGGAAGAAGATCCATGATAAAAAAAAATGAAAAAAAAATATGGAAGATTGAATGAGAAGAGATCAAGAAGAATTTGAAGATATGGGACACCAATCATCATCACACATGTTTAGGTAAGGAGGTGACAAGTTTGAGAGATATGCTCACAGATGTTTTTAAGTATTTAATGGAAGAGGTGGCTCAATTCAAAGATAATTCCAAGTTATTATTCTCACACACATGTGACAAACGAATGGTATGAGTTAGCATGACCACACTTGTGACAACATAAAGTGGATGTTAAAACAAAAAAGTTATTAATTCTTTTATCTATTTTGTAATGTCTACACTTTTGTACATCTTGGAATAATTTTTGTTAACTGTGTATTATGTGAAATATAATTCATGCTTGTGTATGTTGCTTCTAGTGTTTAATTTTGCTTTAGCTTCATAATTTTCATTAATAAATATTTTTGATGTTATTGTATGTTTAGTAACAAAAGTTTTAAATGCCATACAATATTTAATCAAAGGTTATAGCCACCTTAGATCTAGGAACTTTTTAAAAGTACAAGAGAGATAAAATATGAAAGAATAATGTTATTCTATTAAATGATGAAAATGATAGATTATAATGGATCTCTCTTGTGCTTTTATGAAATTTATATACCTAATCATACAATATATTTTCTAGTGATATTTATAGTTTGCAAGTGAGCTTTGATTATCTATACTTAATATGTTTAGTAATGTTATTTTTTTGTGTATTTGAATGTGCTACCTTATCTGGGATTATTCTTTTAGTTTGTATATACTTCACAATTAATGTTGGAATGTTAATTTGGGTCTCACCTTGATATGTGGATATTTGTATGCTTCAAGAGTTCTTTGGAAGATGTCTTATGGCCAAATTGTATACAATATTTAATTGTATATTCACACATTACATTATGAATATGGATTTGGTTGATGTGAAAACTATTTGGTCAATCTTAGGAAAAAAAATTGATATATTTGGGTCCTCTATTTCTCCTAGAGTAGACCACTTTGAATGTATTTTGGGCCTGGATGACCTATGTTGTCATATTTTTATCTTAGTTATGGCCAACCCACAATAAATATTTTAATAATCTATCTTATATTTAAGGATTGCATTCAAGACTAGAGGTGTGAAATGAGTGTGTAGAAGAATTGAATGTGTTGTCGAAGGGTGCATTGTATGAAAGAAGAGAGCTATATGTACACTAGTTTGAGGTTGAGTTTAATATCTTTAGAGATTGTGTACATTTTATTCAGATATAGGAGATGTTTAATTCATTTATAAGATTCATGTTGCTGGATGATAATGAGTTTTCTAGTAATTTATTGTATCTTGTCATGAAACTATGAGTTTTAGTTGAATAAGTCTTTTGTATCTTTCTCTAAGGTAGTGAGCCCTAGTTGTGCAAGTTCACAGAGTGAGCCTAAACATTGTAATTCAAGATTGTCTATATTTGTGAGTTTGATTCTCACTAATTTTTTCCTATCCTTGGGTTTTCCACATAAATTAAATGGTGTTCTTGGGTTGATTCTTCTTTCTACTTTACTATTTTATAAAGGATGATTTGTTAATGTGATTTAAAGTTTTTCAAGATTTGAATTAAATTTTTATTATGGTCTAGAATGATTGACCCCTCCCAGCTAATTCCTACTATGTATTCAAAAATTGGTATTAGAGATTGGTCCCTTCTTTTAAATCTAAACCACTTAGGGAAGATCAATTATGGTGCAATATTTGTGTTTCAAGGCTCTAAAATTTCAAGGAACAAATTAAGATTATTGGAGGGAAAGAGTGCATTTTATTTAGATTCTCTTCTAAAAGGATTATGGAAAATTATTATAAAGGTTTATATTGCACTTCAAGGAGGACAATAGACTCTAAATGAAATCAAAGCTGAAGAAATAATTTGAAAAATAGGGTTTATAGTGTCAATTCCTCAGTGATGAAGTGTTCAATAAATTCTTTAGATTGAAGACATTAAAACAAATCTCAGACAAACTAAGTAGTGTCTATGAAGGAGATCCAAAAAAAGAAGAAGCCAAGGTAACAAGTTTGAAGCACGAGTTTGAAAATCTAAAGATGAGTGAAGATTAGTTCATTGAGTCCTATATTAACAAACTAAATGAGATTGTAAATTTGATTAAGGTTGTTTGTGGATCAATTAAAGAAAAGGAAGTGGTAAGAAAAGTATTGATGACTCTGCCTAAATCCTAAAATTGATGGAAACATGTAACTGAAGAAAGTCGTGATTTGAATTTCTACACATTGGATCAACTTATTGTTTCACTTTCTACTTTTGAGAAACATTCAAAGCATTGGTCAAGTGTAGAGCTTAGTGTTAGAGAAAACATGGATGAGATTGAAGAAAACTTTATACGAATAATGGTGAGAGGAACCAACAAAAAAAAAAGGTGAGTTACCTCTAAAATATTTTAATTGTGGTAGAATTGGTCATTTTTCTTCTAAGTGTCATTAACAAGAAGAATTTAATGGATATAATGATGAAAATAGAAATAGTTATGACATTTATGATAAGAAGAAGAAGCCATATAAAATAAAATAAAATTTTATGCACTATGGGGGAGAATCTATCTAAAGACAAAGATGACAATGACTCAAATGAATAATTTTTTTATGGCTATAAAGGAAGGTGAAAAAGAAATAATTAGAAGACCAAAAGTGAAGATGACTAAACTACATGCTAAAGTAGAACATACTTGATGAATTATTGATTCCATATGCTTAAACCATATGGCAAGAGATAAAGAGAAATTTATGAAGCTTAATAAGTATGATAGCAAATTTGTGAGATTTGTAGGAGAAGAAGTTACCTCTATTAATGGTAAGCACAAAAATGATGGTGTCTATAATGTTAAAGGATTGAGACATAACTTTCTAAGTGTTAGATGTAAATGTACAATAAAGGTTGTGAAGTTATCTTTAGTAAATCCATATGCGAAATTAGAAAATGAAATATTCTATTTTCTAAAGGTGGTAGAGAAAATGAGAATTTCTATTGCATCAGTAATAATGGTTAGACTAACTGCTTGATGAAACTAGTATGCAAAATTGAAGAGGAATCTTGAAAGAAGGTAAAGTAAGATAAGAGTTGGGAAAATATGGTTAAAGAATTTTAAAAAAAAACAAAGTCAAAAACATATATAATTGACTAAAATAGATTAAGAGAGTCTAATAGAAGAAAGACAAATATTGAAGCCAGTAATAGAATTGACAAAAAAAGATACAAAAAAAACATGTCAAGTCGAAATAGGATGAGTTAAAATATGGAAAAGAAAAAATTGATAAGGAGCCCAAAAATGATATCAAGAAAGTCCAAAGAAAGAATAATGGAAGAATTTGATCTAGGGATCGATTTATGATGAAACGAGTTAAGAGTAAACCTAGTCTAGCTTGGAATATAAAATAATTCAGGAGTTCCCCTTCTTCTATGAAAAATAAGTATTTCTCAAATTTTATTCCTAAATATTATTTATGTAATAAGTATAGTCATAGAGATAATGATTGTAGAAGTAAAATCAAAAGTCAATCAGTTGATATAAAATGCTATTTTTGTAATAAGTGTGGACACATGAAAATTGAGTGTAGGAGTAAGATAAGAAAGAGTAAATGTATAGATAAACATTTTGTCAAATATGGTGAAGCTTTCAATGGGTATCAATATACATGTAAGATGCATGGACACAAAGTTTTTGAGTGAAAGATGAACATGAATATTTGAAGTTCACAAATTATAGAGTAACTGGAGGGAGATAACATGTTGACCCGATATGTTACTATAATATAAAGAAGTGTGGGGGCTTAGGCAAACATTTAGGGGTTCTAGAGTGGTTCCCTAAAGCAACACCTAACCAATTATTTGTTACATTCAATGGAAGATGAAACACTAGAATCAAGTAGGACATAAGCGATAAGAGGGTGCAATGATCATTGAATTTTCTAATGGAAGAAATTATTAGAGAGATGTGATTGAATGATGCAAGATAGATGACAAAATAGACAAAAAATGATAAGTTGCAGAAATACAGTCTAACAAAAAATGGACATCTTTTTACAGACGTGAGAAATAAGAACTAGAAGATGTCATTGACATGTGATTTCAATTTGGTGTTGTTTTGGGAGGAATAGGTTCTCTTGGCTGAATTGTTTCGTGCACTTTTGACTTCAAACTCAATTTTAGACTATTTGTGAGGTCCTAAAATTTTCATATCTGAGCTAGTATGAACACCACCTATTTCTACACACAGAAAATGAGGAAAATATTATATAGAAAGGGGTTTTCCTTAGTGAAACCCTAGTCGAGGAATCATCCTTGAAATATAAATAAAATTTGCATAAATTTTTTGTAAATGTAAAGTAGATATTAGATCTACAATGTAAATGCATATACCTTCATAAATAAAAATTGAGATTGTGATGTATATGAAGATGTTTGTATGTTGCTTGAGTGTTGAATTATGTATTTTTCTAAATCTTGGAATGTAGAAAATAGTCAAGGATGCCCTTCACAAACACATAGATTTTTTAATTCTCCTCAAGTATCATCATTTTTTTTATGCTTGATTGAATCTTTCCATGAAGAATTGATGGATAAACGGTAGATGGACAAAGTATCTTCTTTATTGATTGAGATCTCCTCTACTTGGACATCATGGGAGAGAAGCTTATTACAATGGACAATATTGCCTTCAAGGATGCTTTGCATGCTTGAAATGTTTCTTGAGAATTATTGTATGTGATGTAATGCCCCACTAAGGAATTGAAGAGGACAATACTATCTAACCCAGATAACAATGCAAAAAATAAATTAGTAACAACTAATTGTAGACTAGGATTTGTGAGTGCACCTAAACCTGTTTTGAAGGCCAAAGACAAACAAATGTCATAGCATATTATCAAATCAAATTTAAAGGTAAACAAACTAAAATCAAAGCCACCTCAGTTTAAGCTTAAAACGGATGCGCCCATGCACCGTTTGATATGCTTAGATATAGAGGGATGTGGGTGTGCAAACTCAAGCACTTGGAACATGCAAGATGGATGATTTGAGGATCAAGAAGACCCAAAATGACACAAAATAGGTACGAGGAACCTATTTTGCCTCAAAGGCCTCAAGAACACACAAATATGCAAAGCTAAATGAAAGAACTAAGATTAAAACAAGAAATGAATCTATGTTAATCCATTTAAGCTAATTTAGATGTGATTTAAGCTTGAAAATGATCTAAAATGATGAGCTTATGCTTATGCTAAAATGAAAATGGCATTATAACTTTGCTATTGAGTTTGAAAGTTGAGAGATGATTTGCCTTAGGAAGTGAGGGTATTTATAGGATTTCTAAAGGCTTGGGGTAGGAGGAATGAATGGCCAGGATTGAAATCCTTAAGAGAGGCCAAGATTCACTCAAAGGGAAGCACATGGATTGTGCTAGTTCTCAGCCAATCAGGAGGTGACACATGTCACAAGGTGAGTGGATGAAGGGAAGGGCAAAAAGGAGTCAACAAAGGGGGCTCCAAGCTCATAACTCTCCAAATAAATGCTTGTAAGAGAAATGAATGGGCTTTAAGAGGCTTTGAAGACTTTGGGGAAGCAATAAATGCTTTGTGGTTGAGATATTTGGAAGGAAAGACTTTGCTTTGGTTTAGGAAAGTCTTAAGCTTGGTTAGGATTGCACAAAGGTTTAAGGGTAGGATTAGGATTAGATTAGGACAAAGAAAAGGATTAGGATGGGTGAAGAGGGTGGATTTGAGAAGATTCTAGAAGAGTCTAGATTTCTCCTTAGTTTCATGGAATAAAAGTTATTCATTCCAAAAGCTTAAGTTTTAGGAATATTTATTAAAATATTTTCAATAAATATGAAAATTAAATATTTAACCTTAATTAAATATTCAACCTTGGGATTAGGGTTAGAAAAGATGGGATTAGCCTTTTAATCGAAATTAAGAAGGGATTAGAAGATTTTGGAAGAGGTTAGTGGTCTTAAGAAAATTGGCCAAGTTTGGGATAAAAAATAAATTAATAATAAATTAATTTATTTTTGAAGGTTTTTTTGGTCAATTTATTAATTAAATAATTAATAAATTAGGGATAATGTCCAAATGACATTTTTAGGCTAGATTCCTTAATTAAAGATTTTTAATTAAGAGAGAGGGATTTAATGCCATAAAAATAAATTAATTAATTAATTAATAAATGATGATGTCATCAAGGATTTTCAGAAAACAAAAATAATTTATTTTCTGAAGGATTTTTCGGTGTCTACATTTTGCCCCTCTTTGATGCGATGTCGCAAGTGGCATGACATCAAAGACAAGAAAACAAGATGCCGAGGCTAGAATCAGAAGAAGAGGGTATGACGCTCGGGTGGACTAGAAGAAAGAGGAACATGCCCCGGTGGGACAAAATCATGGAAGATGCGCCCAGTGGGACAAGGAAAAAGAGGAATTACGCCCTGGGACAGAGTGTGCCCGGCGGGACGAGGAAGGAAAGGCCTAGGAAGAAAGGGGAGATAAATAACCTCACTTCTAAGAACAAATATGGATGATATGCAAGATGAGATGGAAATGCAAGATGCAAGATTAATCTATATGATAAATGCAAGGGACCAGAGAGCTCCAAGTGCAAACGGGAGTGCACAACCTAGATTTAATATAGCAATGCTAGAGACCTGCCAAGGATACTGGGATCACGAGGCCTTGTCACCAGCGTTGCAGAGGACTGACGAGGACTGACGCTAAACAAACACACAGGGTTGCCCCAACATCACACATGAAGCACAGAGGCGACATGGTGGAACCGATGCTGAAGGAACCACAAACACACAACTGACTCACAGGCAGAAGCGAAAGATCAAAAGACTTTGCCCCAGATTATCCGCACACGCAGCACACCGTGATATAAAGAATCGTGGTGACCCTGGTGGGATAAAGAGAAGCCAAAAAGATTAACAAGGCCCAAAGGACAAAAATCCAAGATCAAAATGATAACTCCAAAAAGACATCCTTTGCCAAGGAGAGAGATTAGGTTTGATTGATGGTGGGAAGATTGGTCGGACAGGAGGAACGATATATCCTCAAGGACCAGGATGGAAGATTAGGTCAGACAGGAGGAATGATATATCCTCAAGGACCCATGGGTTGGTGAGAGAATAAGTGTAGTTGTTCGCTGGCAAAAGCTGAAGTTCAAGGAATAATCAGGATGAGCAAGGATAAGTCATCAATTGATGTTGCTGAAGCACAAGGCCTGAGTGGGACTACAAATTTTCTGAGGCTGGGGATGGGACAAGATATTTGATCAAATGCTGCTGCAGGACGGACAAAGGTTATGTACAACAAGGAGGAACGATATGCACAAGGGATATGTACAGAAGCTCAGGATTGGGGATAGGAAGATCACACTCAGCGGGACTCTCACTAGGACGGAGACAAGAAGGATAAATACAGGGAGGAAAGCGCTGTACAGGAAAGGAAAAAGGATATGGTACAAGATATGGTACAAAGCTTTGGAATAGGATATGGATTGCAGATGGGTTGGAGAAAGATGGAAGCTGAATGCTTGGAAGATAGGGGAGATGGAACTGTTGGGAGATCTGTTATGGATGGAGGAAGAGGACGATAGGTGAAAAGACAACTAAATAGATAAATAGCTCAGTTTACTATGTTGGCGCCTGTTTGCCAGGTTTTCACCAACATACTTGTCCAAGGCGCTTGAATTGCCAAGTTTTCACCGTTGGACGATTATTTTCTCTTTCTCTTTTCTTTTTCTTTTTTTTCTTTTTTGAATGTTTTTGGATTTTCTGATATATGCAGGATCAGGTTCAGGCATAGAACCTCTTCAGATGGATGATGTTGATAGGATCATTCAAGGGCTCACCTTCTGGTGTTGATAGCTGATAGGCTCCGGAGCCAAAGGATGCGGTGACAACATAGGGGCCCAACCAAGTAGGCTCAAACTTGCCTTTCTTTTCTCTATTTGCTAGGACCTTCTGATTTTCTTTAAGGACCATGTCACCGACCTGGAATTGTCTAGGATGGACCTTTTTGTTATAACTCCTTTTGAGTCGATTCTGGTATGCAACCAGGTGATCATAGGCTTGCTGTCTCTTTTCATCTAGCAGATCTAGCTGTGTGAGCCGGGCCACACGATAGTCTTCATCAGTTGTATAGTTCTTCATGGAGACGCGCAAGGATGGAAGCTCAACCTCGATCGGTAGAACGGCTTCAGCACCATATACAAGGGAGTATGGGGTGGTGCCTGTGGGAGTGCGATAAGAAGTGCGGTAGGCCCAGAGGGCAGGATTGATTTGGAGATGCCAGTCACGACCAGAATCA
Organism: Chamaecyparis obtusa; assembly: GCA_027943335.1. NCBI lineage: Eukaryota > Viridiplantae > Streptophyta > Pinopsida > Cupressales > Cupressaceae > Chamaecyparis > Chamaecyparis obtusa. The sequence continues at coordinate 422,892 of BSBK01003548.1, forward strand.
TTGACAACCTTCTTGAGGATTTTCAAGATAGTTTTGTTGGTTGCCTCAGCTTGGCCGTTTCCTTGAGGGAAATATGGACTAGAGAAATGGTGATGGATGTGGAGCCTGGCACACAGATCATCCATATGCTGGTTTTCAAAAGGTGTGCCATGGTCTGTGAAAATGGTAGATGGTATGCCGAAGCGGCAAATGATGTGATAGAGGATGAATTTGGATATTTGGATGCTAGTGGTTAGGGTGAGTGGAATCGCTTCAACCCATTTGGTAAAGTACTCTGTGGCTGTTATGATATACTTGTGTCCATCCGAAGAGAGGGGGGTGATCAAGCCAACGAGGTCGAGGCCCCAACATGAAAAAGGCCACGGTGGTGCAATAGGCTGTAGATCCTGTGCTGGTGCATGTATCAAATTGGCATGCTGTTGACATGGGAGACATTTCTTGACAAATTCACACGCATCATGTTCCATTGTTGGCCAATAATATCCAACTGTAAGTAGCTTCTTTGCTAGAACCATGCCACTCGTGTGGGCACCGCAAATTCCAGCGTGAACTTCTTGTAAGGCCAGGACGGCCTCGTTTGAGTCTAAACATCTAGATAGGACATTGTGATACCCGCGACGATATAGGGTGTTGGCTACAAGAGTGTAGCGGGAAGCTCTGCGAATAAGATTTTGGCGTTGGTTATTGGTGAGATGGGGAGATATGATACCATTTTTTAGATATGCATGGATGTCGTGGTACCATGGGGATTGAGGACCAACCAAGACACACACCATGTCTGCATCGGCGTTCTCATAAGCTGGTGAATGTAGCTGCTCGACTAGAAATTCATATTGTGTTGCGTCACATGGGATTTCCAATAAGGATCCGATGGTTGCCATTGCATCTGCTGCTTTGTTCTGAAGCCTTGGGATCTGATTGAATTGTAGATGTAGGAAATGCTCTTTCAGTTTATCCACCAGTTGCTTGTAGGGTAGCAATTTGTCGTCCTTTGTCTGATACTCATCAAGGACTTGCTTGATAATGAGCTGTGAATCTCCAAAAACTTGTAGTCCTGTGATGTTCCATTGGATAGCTGTTTTGAGACCTAAGATGAGTGCCTCATATTCTGCCATATTGTTGGTGCAGGGGAATCCCAACTTGAATGATTTTGGAATATAGTCACCTTGAGGTGTGACGAATAGGATTCCTGCCCCAGAGCTATGGGATGTGTTGGAGCCATCAAAGTATAGTTTCCACACGGGCTGCTCTTCAATCATGCATAAGTGTTCATCGGGGAATTCCATGATTAGTGGATAGGCATCCACCAGTGGTGCTTCTGCTAGCTGATCGGCAATGACTTGCCCTTTGATTGCTTTGCGATCTACATACTGAATGTCAAATTCGCTAAGTAACATGACCCATTTTGCCATACGGCCTGTGAGGGTTGTCCTTGATAACAGATACTTCAGAGGGTCCACCTTTGATATGAGCTTGATTGTGTGGCTAAGCATGTAATGTCTAAGTTTTTGAGTGGCAAAGACCACTGCTAAGCATGCTTTCTCCATGGGTGAATAGTTAAGCTCATAGCCCACAAGAGTGCGACTGATGTAGTAGATAGCTCGTTCTCTATTTTCATCATCATGCTGTGCTAGGAGTGCCCCTAGTGCTGTAGCTGTTGTTGAGATGTAAAGGATGAGTGGGCATCCTGAAACCGGTGGTACTAGGATTGGAGCATTAGCTAGATATTCCTTGAGCTTATCAAAGCTTCTTTGACATATGGGATCCCACTTGAAGTTGGTTTCTTTGCATAAGAGATGTGAGAATGGTTGGCACTTGTCCGCTAGTTGTGAGATGAACCGCCGTACTGATTGAAGCTTGCCCTGTAGGCTTCTGAGCTGTTTGAGATTTCTTGGTGGAGGCATCTCTGTTATTGCTTTTACCTTTTTAGGATCGATCTCTATGCCTCGTCTAGAGACGATGAAGCCTAGAAGCTTGCCAGATGTAACACCAAAGACATATTTCTTAGGATTAAGCTTTAAGCCATAATGATTCAGACGATCAAATACACGCTCTAGGATGTTGAGGTGCTCATCTCTTGTTTTGGATTTTGCAAGGATATCATCCACATAGTCCTCAAGGATCTTGTGGATCATGTCATGAAAAATGGCTGTCATTGCTCACTGATATGTTGCTCCTGCATTCTTTAGCCCAAATGGCATCATGTTGTAGCAGAAGGTACCCCATGGGGTTGTGAATGCTGTTTTATGTTGATCTGCTTCTGCTATATGAATCTGATTGTAGCCTGAAAATCCATCCATGAGTGATAGCATTTCGTGACCCGCTGTGAGGTCTACAAGCATGTCTATGTTTGGCAATGGGAAGTCATCCTTAGGACATGCCTTGTTCAAGTCTCTGAAATCAGTACAGATTCTGATGTCGCCAGAAGGCTTTGTGACTGGCACCATGTTAGAGATCCACTCTGAATAATCTATTGCTCTGATGATCTTAGCTTGGAGGAGCTTCTCAAGCTCTACTTTGACGAGCAATGCTACCTTTGGATGCATTTTCCTTAGCTTCTGCTTCACTGGCTTGACGTTTGGATCTACTGATAGGTGATGAACAACAAGGTTTGGATCAAGCCCAGGCATGTGGGCGTATGACCATGCAAAGTTGATAACTGATTCCTTGAGCAAGGCACTGAGAGCGATTTCTTCTCCTTCTGTTAGATTAACTGCAATGTAGGTGATCCTTGGACATTCTTCTGTTCCCAAGTTGATTGGCTTGGTCTCCTCTATGATGATCGGCGACTGCTCTGGTCTATAATCTTGGATAGGGGGAAGAGGCAAGGCTTCATCTTCTAGCGCCTGAGTTGCCAGGTTTTCACTAGAAGATACGCCCTTTATTTTTACTATTTTGGAATCAGAATGTGCCCCAAGGGGGTTTTCACATAAAGATTCATGATGTTCTCTTGCTATTTCATTTTTGTGACTAAAGCTTGCCTCTTCCCCAAAATATCCTTCTGGGTGAAGCTGATAGACAGAGGTTGATGTTGGATCTTGATTGCTTGCTGGACCTGATGCCCCCATGAATTCTAGGAGTGCTTGTGCACTTTGGAACTCGTCGATGTGTGTGATGCTTGGTTGGTCCCAATCTATGAGGTCGGGGTTTATGAGGGGAAGATCTATGAGGTTAATAGAGAGTTGTTGGAGGACAGAAGTCCCTAGGAGGGTGTCGTCGGCAAAGATATCATCATAGGATCGGATGTCTTTCTCTTCGGGGATGTCTTCGATTTCCACGAGGTCATCCTGGCTATTCGAAAAGTTCATGTTGGTCATGTTAGTGTCCGCAGTTGTGGTATTGGGCTCTTGTTCAAGCAGGCGAGGGGTATTAAAGCCAAGTCCTTGCTGTTCTAGATTTTGGGATGGTATGATAGGAAACAAATTTCCGTCCTCTTGTGGTCCTAGACCACCACCTTGATAGTTGTATTGTTCTGTGACATTCTTGTAGGGGATTAGATATTTCTCTTTGAAGTACTCAAGAAGTTGTGTGTCACGTGATGGGGGATCTTTGTATAACCATTTGTTAATATCTGGATCTATTTCTTTGCTGTTGATGGTACCATGAGACTCAAAAGTCATGTTTCCGATTTGCTTGAGCTTATAATGTTCCTCAGCAGGCTTGTTTTGACAACTTGGGTGCCCTTGAGTATGTGGATCACGTGGAAGAGCTCCTACAGCAAATGTATCACTGAGGCTGTATTTGCCACAACCCTGGTTTTTGATCTTGACGGATGATAAGGTGGAAGAGAGGATGGTCTCTGGATCGCGATGGGATAGGGATGAGCTAGCAATAGAAGTACCAATATCGGTTCCAGGACAATGAGTAGAATGAGGGAAAGATGTTTCCATCGCAAGGCAATATGCGAAGGGGTTAGGGTCAGCGTGGATGGTAACCTCAGTGCCTTGATGTGGAAACTTGATGCACTGATGGTAAGTAGATGGTACGGCCTTAATGGAATGGATCCATGGACGACCGAGGAGGATATTGAACGGTAGGTCAAGATCAACAACGTGGCAGAGAGTATCTTGCGTTGCTGGGCCTAGCTGGATAGGCAAAGTTATAGTACCTTCAGAGGTACGCTCCAAGTTGTCATATGCTTTGATAGTGATTTGCTCATGTTGTATGTCAGCCTCCGTGAACCCGATCTTCTTGATGAATTTTAATGTGCACAAGTTGAGGGCTGAGCCATTATCTACTAGAACTCGTTTGATGGTGAAATCTCTGACCATGACAGCAATGCGGAGAGGGAGAGTATGGTCAGGAGCGACATCTGGTATATCAGATTCTTTGAAGGATAAGGCACATGCTACTGATAGGTGTCCCACAAGAGTTTCAAACTGAGTTGTGTTAATGTCCGTGGGGACATGGCCTTCTTTTAGAGCTTTGTCCAGGATCTCCTGATGGATGGGTGATGTGCGGAGCAAATCCAAGATAGATATTTGGGCTGGCATGTTCCCAAGATGCTCTATGATATTGTATTGTGCTCTTGGTACATTATGCTGTGTTGCGCGTGCATTTGATGCTGGCCTGGTGTTAGACTGTGCTATGGATGTAGTAGATGTTGGCCTTGGAGGAGCAGTTGACCTCGGAGGAGCATCGGCAACAGTTATCCTACCACTGCGGGTAGTTGCAGCACATTGTCGATCCGGCCCTCTGACGTGGATGGTATTGATGGTGGGCTCATCTTGGATGGGCTCAATTTGAGTTATGCATCCGACATACTTGTCATAGTTGATGTAGGCCGCTGTGTGATCTTCCTGCTTGCCTTTGCCACGATTTTGGGGCTGATTAGCGTTGGCTTGATTCTTCCCGGTATCGTGTTGAGGGAACACATTTTGATATATTTGCAAACTGGCATTGGGTGAAGCTTGAGTTGGTGCATCGACCTAGATTTCCTTGTGATCGATGAGATCCTGGATGTAGTGCTTAAGCCGCATGCACTTCAATGTTGTGTGCCCCTTCACACGATGGTAATCACAGTATTCATGTTCTTTATACCAATCACACTTTGGTGCGTTGTCATCTTTCTGTGGGATGGGCGGATATGTGATCATATTTGCTTTGGCTAGCTGATAAAAGATCTGATCCAGAGGCTCACCCAAAGGTGTGAAAGTCCTCTTTGGATTGTTCTGATTGTTGGGCTTGTTCTGCCTTGGGGCAACGTTAACTGCATTAACAGGATTGCCTTGACGTGCTGGCTGCTACTGTTGGTATTGTTGCTGATACTGTTGCACAGGTGGTTGATGAGCTTGAGGAGGCTGTTGATAAATAGGTGCTTGATATGCGGGAGCTGGTGGTTGCTGATAGATGGGCGCTTGTGGCGGTTGGTATGTTTGAGCTGGTGTAGGACTAGCCACAACGAATTGTACATTCTTAGTGTCAGTGGCTCCATCTGTAACAACATTCTTGTTATGATTCCAGTAACGGGATTTGTCATTGTTGGGTTTGTTCTTGGAATCATCCTTGAAGTGACGAATAGTGCCTTTGTCTAGGAGAGCTTTCTCGATGCCTATGCCCTTGCTCTTGATGTCTTGGTATGTCTGGAGACAGTTCATTCGCATGTGATGGGATAGCTTTGGATGCAGGTTATCAATGAAGATCTTTGTTAGATGCTTCTCTGGCGGCTGATATGATAACCTGGTTGTAAGATTCTGCCATCTTTGTAAGTATTCTGCAAGGCTTTCTCCGTCTTTCTGCTTTGAGTTGCATAGGTCTAGCAAGGACAACTCATTCTCCACATTATGGGCATAGTGTGTGATGAACTTCTCAGAGAGTTCAGCAAAGGTTTTTATTGTCCCATGTGGTATTTTGTAAAACCACTCAACAGCAGTTCCTCCCAAGCTTTTGAGAAACAGGCGCAGGAGATAGTTATCACTGTAAGCCACTTCTTGGCACGCCATGTAGAACTCTTTGATATGATTTACTGGATCTCCTTTCCCCCGATACTTGTCGAACTTGGGCATCTCAAAATGCTTGGGGAAAGGGATAGTTGCTATGGACCGATCGAAGGGATATGAGCACACCTCTTCGAACTTGTATGTTTTATTCTCTGTTCCACTTTGTAGCTCCTTTAGAGCATTTTTCATTGCTTCCCACTCAGCATTGAGTGGCGAGGGAACTGGGACTTCTGCTTGTGATGGAAGCTGTGGAACTGGATATGGCACTTGCTGTGGATAAATGGGTTGGAACTGATTTTGGGGCAATGGTTGCTGGGGATATTGCTGGTGTGGCATAGGGGGATATTGTGGTAAATGATATGGAACCGCTTGATGTTGTTGGGCTGCTTGCTGTTGTTGAACTGGCGGTTGCTGTGGGACTGCTTGCTGATAGTGGTCATTTGGAACTTGTTGTTGTAACTGATAGGTGGGAACGTGTTGTTGCTGGGGGATGATAGGGATTTGTTGCTGAGGCTGATAGCAAGGGACTTGCTGTTGTGGAGGAATGATGGGTGTTTGCTGAAAGGGGACATGTGGTTGCTGTGGGGGAGGCTGTTGGAATGATGTTGCTTACGGGTATGATGGTGGTAGTTGCTGAGGTTGGCTTTGGGTTTGGCTGATATAAGTTGGGTGCATGCCTGCGTTACTTAGAGGTGGAACAGATGTGGGGAAGCTAGAAGCAAAGGGTGATGGGATAAGATAGATGGGGAAAGTTGGCTGTTGAGGTGGTGGAGCTTGCTGGAAGGTATTTGGGATTTGGGACGAATAGCTTGAAGCCGGCGGTGGTTGGGGTAGTTGCTGCTGTGCTACTTGGGTGAAGGCGGTTTGTTGATTTACAACCATAGATGTAGGGGATTGAGATGGGATCCCCCATGCCTTCATTTCTTCTTGCGTAAGGCCCCATTGAGAGCTTGTGTTAGGGTGCACTGCAGCGGATGATGGAATGGTAGGAGCAATGGGAGCTTGGGACACGAATGATGGTTGAGAGAAAGGAGCTTGTTGGGGTTGTGGTTGAGCGGATGCTTGTGAGGAGGAAAATGAAGGAAACACCCAAGAGAAAGATGAGGTTGGAATGGGGAGCGATTGCGCTAACCCCAAAGAAGAAGGTATGGGTGCTTGGGGGGTGAAGGGTGACGGTGCTCCTTTGATGGTGAAAGGTGTTGCTTGACTTGCGGATGGTGGCGAAGCTTTTGGTGTAAAAGCTTGCGTGAGAGGTGGAAGCTGACTTTGGGTTTGGTGTTGGTTTTGAGCTTGGGCAGCCATAGCAGATGATGAAGCAAAAGGGGTATGAAATGGAGCGGATGGTGCTGCAGCTTGTGTTGTGGGACTGGCGAGGCTTCCTTGCAAGAAAAGGGGAATGGTGGAAAGCTCTTGGGGTGTTTGCATGATAGGATTAGGGAATGATTGGTCAAACAGAGAATACGCTTGTGCTGGAACTTGGATAGTTTTGATGGGGATGCGTGGATAGAGAGATGGTGGGATGGAGGTACTTTCTGGCAGGTAGTGAACAAACGTGCTCTGCTGATGTTGTGGTACAAGGGCATTGGTCGCTGGTGGGCTATCTGGAGGATTTGCGAATGCTTGGATTGCCAAGGGGGATGAAGGGATGTTTGGATCTTCACATGGGTTACTGGCTTGGATCTGGGGATTGTAGGTCATCATGGCGTTGGTAAAAAGTTTGGGATCGGATGAGGTTGTTGGTGGATAAGGATTCATGCTTCTTCTTTTCTGAGATCTAGTCTCAACAGGCATGGAGATGCAAGTGCTAAATGGATGCAGGATGTTTGGCTAAAAGATGTTGATGGATGCAAAGTTGATGAACTTCTAAAGATGATGACTTCTAAGATGCAAATGCAAAGATGGATCAAGATGGCGATGATGGAAGCTGGATGGAACTGATATGGATCAAGATGGTGGAGGAAAGATAGGTTGCTGGTGGAAAGCTGGTGAAAGATTACTGAGTGGTCAACAAATAAGCTGCTGTTTTTCCCAAATGGAGGATCAGAGATATGATGGGGTCAACCTAGGATAGACTGATGATCTTCGGTCAACAAGTTTCTTATCAATACACTCCAATCTCTTGCTCGAGATGATGGCTATGCAAGGACAAGGTTTGATTTCTTTATGACAACACGTTGTGCCAAAAAAGAGGATGATGGTCTCTGATCTTGGATATAAGATAGGAACAACTCAAAAAGGTAGAACACTAAGTGTTGGTGGAACTCTGGATTTGGAGCAAAAGATGATGGATCTGCTGGAAAGATATGGAAAGCTGATGGGGGGATGCTGGTGGAAAAGGTTTTGAAGGGTGAAGGGACAATGCTCTAGAAGGATGATGCAAGTGCAAATGACAAGGACTAATTCTAAAATGCTGGTAGGAAGATGAATGCAAATGCAACTTTTATGATGTTTTGAAATGCAACTAAGGTTTTGATGCTGATGCAAAGGATGAAACTAGGATGAAACTAAGATGCACGGCTGTTTGAGACAAGATTTCAAGATCTAAAGATGGAACAAGACATGAACAAGGATTTGGCTAATCTTCTGGCTCAAGGTTGACAAAGTGATGGTTAACTCGGAAACGGAAGGCAAACTGTTTGATGCGGGCGTTATGGGAAATGTTCTCAAGTCTGGTTTGGGACTTCTCCTCTGCTTGGGTTGCTTGGATAATGGATTGATAGGTCTTGGTGTTCTTCTTGATAACTTTTTGCTCTTGATAGGCTTGAGATTTGGGCAACTTTGCTTTAGGATGTTTGTTCTTGCTGGGCATCACTTGGAATAGAAGTTTCTGATTTTGAGGCAAAGGTTTCCAATGGAAAAGGTTAAAGTCAAAGCAATCTCCGCAAGGGACAAAGCAACCCTGCGGGATACAAACAAAGGCAACTGACTCTGACAAAGTTCTGAAAGTGTATGTTTCAACAAGTATTTTCACGGAGTCTTTAACTGTCAAGCACTTCAAACAGATCTACCTAAGGAAGGTGAGTATCAAAATCGCTTGCCCACAGCTTGGTATCCCCCAGAAGGGAATACAAATGGTGAGTAATCTTGAGGCGACCTGATAAACCCCTTGGAATCGGTCCTTGCACAAGGATTTTGATACTTTCAGATGTAGATAGGGTAGCCTCTAGTTTATCAGGTTTTTAATAGTTCCGTGGAGTCTCCATACCCGGTTATGCCGATCATCCGTGACTCACTTAAGAGCCTTGCCAATTATGCTGGGGGAGAGGAATGTTTACCATCCCCAGACACGTGTTTGGCACGAACGCCCGGCGATTAGGAGATGTAAGTGATTCTTTTGGTATTCACTTATTTGTATACCGGTCGGGGGGGATACCGGTTTGAGGTCATTCTCCGAGGAGGAAGCGCTTCTCCTTGGACAGGCCTCGCTAAAAGTAGAACAAGTGAACTTGTCCAAGTTCAAATGTTCCACGTTGCTTACTCTAACAAGGATTATGCAAAAATTGAAAAACTCCTACATGCACATCAAGCAGATTTTGTTCATTTTCCCAAATTTGATTAAGTGATGTTTGAACTTTGAAATGAAGACACTCGTGATTAGCTTTTGATTTGTTCCTTTCTCTAAAAAGTAAATCGAGCGTTTGCAAGTTTTTTGACTTGGGCATTCAAGATTGAGTGTGCGTGTTTGATTAAGAACTTTGAAAAAACTTTGTTTTATCCCTTAGATCACTCAAGATTGAATTTGTTTGCTTGCTTTGAAATCTGAAACAGATGAGGGAATAGAGTTGTTTGTTCCTTTAGTGCATTCGAGATTTGGTTTGCTTTTCAAATTGACAATGACACTCTAGGACCTAAGTTCATTTCCTTAAGTTTCATTCAAGATTGAGTTTGACCTTTGCTGTAATAAAATAAATGAAAAAAACCAGTCCTAAGCAACTCAAGACAAAAACCAAAAGCGAAACTGTCCAGCTTATAGGCGACGCTGGAAAGTGCAGAGGCGACATTTAATTCCTACACGTGACATTCTGTACCTCAAAAGGCGACAGATAAAAAACCAGAGGCGTGATTTCTTTTGTCACAGGCGTGATTTAATTAAAAGAAGGCGACAAAAGAGAATTCTGGAACGTAACAGAAGTTGCCGACAATAGGAAATTCTCAGTTATGCAAGCGTGAAAACAGAGTTCACAGGCGTCATTTCTTTCCTCAAAGGCGTGATTTAATTTCATGAAGGCGTGACTGGATTGTTTATAGGCGACATTTCTTTTGTTGAAGGCGATATTTCTTTGTTTGAAGGCGACATTTAATTGCTGTAGGCGTCATTTCTTTTCATGAAGGCGACATTTCTTTATTTCCTGCAAAATACAAGCATATAAAGTATAATTTCATCAAAATGATTGTGGTTTGGCTCCCACCGGGCGTGCCAGAATGTAGACTAGGATTTGTGAGTGCACCTAAACCTGTTTTGAAGGCCAAAGACAAACAAATGTCATAGCATATTATCAAATCAAATTTAAAGGTAAACAAACTAAAATCAAAGCCACCTCAGTTTAAGCTTAAAACGGATGCGCCCATGCACCGTTTGATATGCTTAGATATAGAGGGATGTGGGTGTGCAAACTCAAGCACTTGGAACATGCAAGATGGATGATTTGAGGATCAAGAAGACCCAAAATGACACAAAATAGGTACGAGGAACCTATTTTGCCTCAAAGGCCTCAAGAACACACAAATATGCAAAGCTAAATGAAAGAACTAAGATTAAAACAAGAAATGAATCTATGTTAATCCATTTAAGCTAATTTAGATGTGATTTAAGCTTGAAAATGATCTAAAATGATGAGCTTATGCTTATGCTAAAATGAAAATGGCATTATAACTTTGCTATTGAGTTTGAAAGTTGAGAGATGATTTGTCTTAGGAAGTGAGGGTATTTATAGGATTTCTAAAGGCTTGGGGTAGGAGGAATGAATGGCCAGGATTGAAATCCTTAAGAGAGGCCAAGATTCACTCAAAGGGAAGCACATGGATTGTGCTAGTTCTCAGCCAATCAGGAGGTGACACATGTCACAAGGTGAGTGGATGAAGGGAAGGGCAAAAAGGAGTCAACAAAGGGGGCTCCAAGCTCATAACTCTCCAAATAAATGCTTGTAAGAGAAATGAATGGGCTTTAAGAGGCTTTGAAGACTTTGGGGAAGCAATACATGCTTTGTGGTTGAGATATTTGGAAGGAAAGACTTTGCTTTGGTTTAGGAAAGTCTTAAGCTTGGTTAGGATTGCACAAAGGTTTAAGGGTAGGATTAGGATTAGATTAGGACAAAGAAAAGGATTAGGATGGGTGAAGAGGGTGGATTTGAGAAGATTCTAGAAGAGTCTAGATTTCTCCTTAGTTTCATGGAATAAAAGTTATTCATTCCAAAAGCTTAAGTTTTAGGAATATTTATTAAAATATTTTCAATAAATATGAAAATTAAATATTTAACCTTAATTAAATATTTAACCTTGGGATTAGGGTTAGAAAAGATGGGATTAGCCTTTTAATCGAAATTAAGAAGGGATTAGAAGATTTTGGAAGAGGTTAGTGGTCTTAAGAAAATTGGCCAAGTTTGGGATAAAAAATAAATTAATAATAAATTAATTTATTTTTGAAGGTTTTTTTGGTCAATTTATTAATTAAATAATTAATAAATTAGGGATAATGTCCAAATGACATTTTTAGGCTAGATTCCTTAATTAAAGATTTTTAATTAAGAGAGAGGGATTTAATGCCATAAAAATAAATTAATTAATTAAATAATTAATTAATTAATAAATGATGATGTCATCAAGGATTTTCAGAAAACAAAAATAATTTATTTTCTGAAGGATTTTTCGGTGTCTACACTAATAAAAATTTCTTCAGCATGATTACGTCATTTACCTAAATATCAATTATATTAAGGATTTTACAAATTACATTAAATGAAAGTGAAATTGTGAATGCATTATCATATTACATAAATTCTTATTAAACATGAGTACAAAATTAATCCACAACTTAGTCCTAGGTACTCTTAGAATTCCCTTACATTCCTACCTAAGAAAAATTTAAGTAACATATCTAATAATCTAGATATAATCATGATTAAGAGTCATAAAACTATGGAACTACATCATAAGAACCCTAAACATTAATCACATATTTATGGGTTCATTTTAGAGCACCAAACTTAATGTTCCTAAATTATTTCTTTTACCAAAGCATTACCATTAATAAACCATATAATATCCTAAACCTAACTATCATCTATTGAATTCCTTTTTAACATGTTCATTCAATAATTACAATAATCATAAATTAAAAATAAAAAATTAAGAAAAAAAATTAACGATAAATTGCACTCTGCTCTGAAATGCAAAAAATGCTACATGTATGAAATTATTTTTACCAAATTTTTTCCCTTATTCTAGTTCAGGCAATGGAGAATGGAAAAGTGCTACTATCAGGAAAAAATCAGAAAGTAATGAACCACAAGTATTTCTATGCTCCAGTTTGTCCCTGTTAAGGATCAAGGTGCTCAAGGGTTCAAAATCTTCCCAAATCCACTCATCGCCAAAATGGTGGTTTAAACAAGCTTGGGATAAACCCTAGTGTAGGCACTCTGAGAGAAAATCATTTTGGAGAAAGATATACTACTATTCAAAAGGTTGTATCTTCTATGGATAGTCATAAGAAAACCCTTAATAGGGCATGAGTGATTCCTTTATCATCCTCAACACCATGTTTCACCACAGGGGCCAACCACATTAGATTGGAATGCAAAGAAAGTTGTTCAAACATTAACCCTAAGATTTATTAGGTGATTAATCCCATCTAAATTGGGGATAAGAAAATACAGTGGTAGAAACGGATGCCCTATAACTAGGGCATCCTAAAAACACAATCATGGATTCATCCAAAAATTATTTAGCATCTCTCTATTCAAAAAGGGACACTGTCAACATATATCCACAAATAATTGAGCCAATCCATGAAAGATATAATAAAATAGGACTTTTAGCGAGGTGGTGAGGCCCAATTCTACAAAGGATGGATATGGGAAAAATGGTGGAAGGAATCCTTCCCAAGACACTGTAAGAATCACCTATATTGAAAGTAAGTTTATAATGATTAAATGCAATATCTTAGTTTCAAAAAATGAGTTATTATTTGGTAAAACACTACTATTTAGAGGCTATGCTTTACATTTTTTCAACTGGATCCCAAATTTTGATGTCAAAACATATAACCCACCAAATTTACCACATTGGTATAGCATTGGAAATATCCTAGCTGAACTCATAAATGATAAAAATTTGGAAATAATAGGTAGTAAACTGGAAAATTTTTTGGGATACGAAATTTCATATTATGATATGGTTGAAGCCAAGATACTTGTTGAAATAAACCCCAAATCCTGCCCCAAAGGTGAATTATTTGTCTTTACGGTATAGTAAAATCATCATTTGTATGAAATACTACTTAGGTCCTATTAATGATTCTAGGGTAAAAATGACCAAGAGCTTACATCTTATAGGGCATAATTGTGGTACTCATAAACATAGGAAAACTTAGTCCCCTCTGAAAGATAAAATAGAGCCAAATAGATGTATTTCTCCTAAGAATGAGGGGGTGGTTTTGAAATACATGTGGATAACAACCCATAGATCTCAGGGATAGGAAAATGTAAAATGTATATTCATCAAGATAATACTTTCATAAGAAGATCTCCTAGGGTACCTTTATAGGTAGAATCTTAGGCAAATCATTTAGAAGATGTTAACATAATGAGAAAATGTGTCATGTTGAGTTTCAAAAAGGAATAAATTTGTAGAAAACTAGTTGCAAATATGTGGGTATGTGCAGGATCATGGTATACCAAACTATGGCCTTAAGTGGCAATGAAAAATCAGAAAATCAGGGTTATAAGTCAACTTAATGTAAAAGGTTGAACATCTTATGAACCTTATGTGAAAAAGTTGTAAGAGTAGAATCTGTAGGAAATTGAATGTAGTTTCTAAACTACTAGCCCTTGTTTGAATTTTTTTTGTCTAATTGCTCAAAATTTTAGATTTCAATGCAGTACTACAAAAAATTTAGGGAAAAGATAAAGAGTACGTGTATGTCTGACCACCTTAATCACAATCAAATGATGATATATTTTCCCAAGATTTGAGATATAAGTAGTAGACTCATGCCCAAATGTGATGCATATTTTTTTGTAATTTTTGGTCAAATAAATAATTAATTATGAATTTTCTACTACAACTTTTTCAGAATAGAAAAACTCTCGTGTCTGATCACCTTAATTAATTCAAAATTTTACCAAATTCATTTTTATTTTTTCTTATAGTAGCTGAAACATAGAATGTGACGCATTTTCAAATTTCAAAAATGTTAAACGGTTTGAAAGTTATAGTTGTTTTTCAATCAGTATGTCAATTATGACTTTAAAGATAACTCAATTAAAAAATAAGTAATAATTACTTACTGAACTCAAAATTTGATAGCAATTATATTGATGGAAAGCTGATAATGTCTTTAAGAAACCCTTTTCATTTCATCAATTTGAGGTGAAAAAATAGTCATCAGCTACATGGTCGAAGTCTCGATATCAGAAACTATCTCCTGAAACACGCCTAAAGGGTTGACCACCCACATTTGGTATTGCTGAAGAAAATACCAGGCCTAATCGAATATTCGATAAAATCAGATATCTGATATTTTCAGATATCTGATAATATCGGATATCTGAAAAAGCCCGCCTATTTTGAAATGTCAATTGCCCCACTTTTCCCAAATTCAAGTTTCATAATAAATGTATTTTTTAATAGTAATATTAATTGTGCTATATTAAATTGTATTCTTTTTATGTTAATATTAATTCAATTGAGTAGTTTTTTTCAATTTTAAGTTATATATTATAAATTATTATTTTTAATATTAAATAATAATAGCATAGCATTAATATTATTATATAAATTTTTATATTAGTACGTATTATATTATTTGATATACAAAATGATTTCAAAAAAATACCTACACAGTTGATTTGAGGACAGACAGTTTCAGCCCAAATCCTCTCGAAAGTATCTAGCACAGGATTTTTCTACAGACTTGTAATTTCGGTGGTTTGAGTATACTGAATAAGTAGATGTCAATGGACTTCCCCTCAAATAAATACAATCAATTGATTTTTTAACTCTTGAAAAGAAACTTCACACAGATGTAGAACCACCGTACACTCATCATCTATTCTAGAAACTAACAGTGGCATAAAAATTGATGTAAGAACATTTAAGGTACATTGTCCACAAAAAGGTATATGAAACCTTTAAATATACATTAAAAAGTGGACGTGAAGGCTCTAGAGAGAGAGAAAGAATGGAGAGAAAGAGAGGAGAGAAAGAGATGAGAGAAAGAGAGAGGGAGAGGGAGAGAGAGAGAGAGAGAGAGAGAGAGAGAGAGAGAGAGAGAGAGAGGAAAGAAAGAGAGGAGAGAAGGTGAAGGTGAAGGGGAGAGAGGGAGAGAGAGAGAAAGGTTAGAAAGAGAGAGAGGAGAGAGGAGAGAGAAGGGGAAGGGCAGAGAGGGAGAGGGAGAGAGAGAGAGAGAGAGAGAGAGAGAGAGAGAGAGAGAGAGAGAGAGAGAGAGAGGTTAGAGAGAGAGAGATTGAGATAGATTTTACCAAAATTTTTGTGGGAGATATCAGATATCTAATTCTATTTACTGGTGTAAAAAAAAACAATATTCTCTGGGTCCCTCCAGAGAGTCACATTTTTTTCCTGAATTACGGGATTCAAGTTGCAGCGAATCACGTTTTGTCTCTAGAGAAGACAAAAATCCACTTTTTGGGGTGATTTTCTCTATTACCAAAGGTATTTTCATCACCTTTTTGGTCTAACTATGGGGAGTAGTAGTCGTCAAAAGCATAAATGGAAGAGGATACTCACAAATGAAGATTTTGAAGTGTATAGAGAAATGGATAGGGTTGCCCATCGGAACAAGAGACAAGGTATGTTAAATATTAATGAAGATGTCAGCATAGACCCACCTTTGAATGTGGTTTCAAGTGAAGAACAGGAATTTGAAGATGAAAATGTAGGTTTTGAAAATGAGAATTTAGGTTTTGAAGATGAAAATGTAGGTTTTGAAAATGAACATGTAGATGTGGCCAATGGAAGTGTGGACATTGTCAATGAC
The DNA here is from genome assembly GCA_027943335.1 of Chamaecyparis obtusa. Lineage (NCBI taxonomy): Eukaryota > Viridiplantae > Streptophyta > Pinopsida > Cupressales > Cupressaceae > Chamaecyparis > Chamaecyparis obtusa. The sequence goes on from BSBK01003548.1 coordinate 439,044, forward strand.
AATCCACCAATTGAATATGAAGGAATTGACAATGATAATGGTGCAGAAGAACCAAATCAATGTTACACATCTCCAAATTATATGAGAAATGAAGTCCCTTCAGAGGAAGAAAGACAAACTTCAAAATTGAGACCTTCAAGAAGAACCAAATGGTTACTTGAAATTGATGAGAACATAATGAGAAATTTCGATGACAAGAGATTAGAAAGGAACTATTCAGTTGTGGGTTTCAAAACTTTTTGATCAATTTTTTAGGCACAAGACATTGGTTGAGCAATGTCAAATGTTTGTGCAATTGTTAAAGATGCAGAAGATGAGACGTATACTAGTCAAATTGAAGATTAATGTGAACAAGAAAAAGGAGCGGAATGCTATTATTGTGAGAAATATTTTTTGTGCTCTCAATTCCATTGGGAAGACTACCAAGGAAAAAGATAAGAGAGCCGCTAGGAGGGTTATTACAATCTCCTTAGGAATTCATCATTTGAGAAAGGCTCGTTTGATGAGACAAACTTGTGTTGACTTGAATCTAAATCGTAAAACTTTGGACAGAGCACTTGCAAGAAGAGAAAGACTTGATGATCCTCTTCAAAATGATACATGGGCTTATGGTGGGAGACTTTCACATTGTGATAAGAAGCTTACCGATGTTGTGAAGGATCAAATTCAACTATTTTGGCAATCTAACTCAAGAGTGTCACCAAATGTGAAAGATGTCTTGAAGTTGAAAATTGGCATTTGAGACCGCACCCCGCATCCCAAACATTATTTGGAGGTGAGTCAAACAATGTTGTTCACAAAATTTTGTGAGACACATCCAACATTGCAAATATCACAAAGAGCTTTTGAAGCCCTGAAGCCTTTTTTTGTGTGCCTCTTAAGATTCAAAATAATTGTTGTTGCAAATATCATGTGGAGTTTTCAATGCACCATGCATTGTTACGATCCATTCATTCTACTTTGCATAGTAGTGAAATGTTGGAGGAGTGTGGTGCAAGTGCTCTTCCAAAATCATCAAGAGACTTGCTAGATCATTTTTTATGTCCTAGAGATGATGGATGTTTCTTTTATAGAAAAGATTTCTTAAATGACAAGTGCTCAGAGTGTGGTGGGCTAGTGAATTTTGTTGAATGTTTTCATGAGGGCTGCAAACATGATTTTGGAAAGACAATTGTCCACAAAAAGGTATATGAAACTGTTAAATATACATTAAAAAGTGGAGGTGAAGGCTCTAGATGTGAGTTGGTTACTAAAGAATGCAATGTAGCTGATTTTATTTTAGATTTTAGGAAGAATCTTTTTTACAAGTATGCAAGGCATAGTCACAGGTCTCAGTGGTTGGATCAACAATTCAGGATGTGTAAGGACACTTTCCCGATTGGAACTATTATATCGGTTTTTGATTTTGTAGAGAACTATACATTTCAGCCCCAAAATGAGTTGCAAGCTCAATATTACAATTCTATTCAAGTTTTTATTTTTGTGCACATAACATATAGACATTCCCCTGATAGTACAGAAGATGACCGAAAGATAATCAGAGAGTACCATTTTTATATGAGCCAAGTTGTTATTGTCTGAGTTGTCTTCAATGTTATTGGGATTAGTGTGAGTCAAGTGAGTGGGTTGATACATGGGTTCCACATTATCTTACTCCTTTATCTCTCATAGTCTCTGTAATAAATGATGACATGGATTGTTCACTTGACTACAACCATCTGTCAGATCTTCTACAGCCAGGACATGTTTTTGCATTGGTTGCACCAGAAGGGAATGATGAGAGATTAGATTACTGGTTAGCACGTTGTGTACGAGGAAAGCAGAAACTTGCACAACCGATGACAGATGATGATATGTTCACATATCCAATAGGATCACATGTTGTTGTGGGACATGGTTGCGCACATATATGATTAGAAATAATGGAATTCCTGCATTTGAAGACTATGAGAAGCACAAAACCATTCTCATGTATTCACACCTTGTTACAAAAGCCAATGTTAAGTTGTTGAAACATCAAGGAAAACCAAAGATAAAGGAACTTTGGACTATTAGTACTACTGATCATGAAGCAATACTGAATACTCTCAAGCACAGAGATGACCGTTCAGGCACACTTCAGTAGGTAAGTTCAACTCAAGTTAGATATAGTTGTGTAATTTACATATTTAGATGCCAAAAGGACACTTCTTACATTCTTTATTAAATTTTCTTTTGCCTTCCGAATACAGGGATTGGAGTGAAAAGGACACTTATTTTTTATATATAGTTGTGTAATTTGCATATTTAGATGCCAAATTTTGTATATAAAATAAACAATCGAATGTAATGTGCATAGTTAGATGCCAAATTTTATATATAAAAATAATAATTGAATGTAATGTGCATATTTAGATGCCAAATTTTGTATATAAAAACAAAAATTGAATGTAATGTGCATATTTAGATGCCAAATTTTGTATATAAAAAAATAGATGCAAAATTAGTTGCAAAATTTGAAATATAAAAGAGCCCATGGGGTTGATTTGCAAATATTAAAAGCCCACATTTGTATTGTCTTAATGTCATGTAAAGTGCAAAAAATGTGTTTCCTTACTATGAATGTTGTATCCTTATATAATTTGTATCATCTTAATTTTGTATCCTTACATTTCTATTGTCTTAATTCCATTACATTTGTATCGTCAAATGATGTATGTTGTCACTAGGGATTGCACCTAATTTGCTAAGTGTTGAACCCAGAAATCCTGTGAAACATGGGACTATCCTCAGGTTGTGGGTAACCTATTCGATAATAGACCTCCGGATTAAGGGCCGGATTCCCTTTGGATCACTTGAAAAACTTACTAAATTTTAGGAGGAAAGGGAGAGAGTGCATAAAACAAACAACTGAAACTGAATGAAACAAAGGTGATCCACCAAATTTGAAAGAAGATCCACAACTGAAAAAGTTTACTCCGATAAAAAAATAAAACTTGAATCACAACTTGATTCTACTTCCTTAAACTCTCAATGAAACCAGGTACTTGAAATATAGAAAAGGAAGAAAACTCCACAACTCTGATATTCTCAATCGCACACAAGTTACACTACTGAATTAAGATGAATTCCTAAAAACCAACTTAGATCAACATGCGGATTAAGGATACAAAGATATCACAGTAATCTTACATCTGATTCAAAAGAAAATCCAAAATTGTAGGGAAACAAGAAGGATCAATTTTATTGCTGAAAAGAAACTAAGTACAATTGTGTCTCTCAGAGTTACAACACTCATATCAGAGAGAGAAGAATGAAGAGCTAACCTCAATCACCAAAAGTGAGAGGTATATAACTAAACTTAGGAATTTGCATTCAAATTCCACTACCTCCTAAGAATGGAAAAAGATCAATAATAGACCCATGAGGTTGTATCATAATTTGAATGCCAGATTCTTGGGTTTCTAGGGGGGCGGAAAAGTGGGGCCCCTAAAAATAGACAGTCAAAGGAGACCACTCTACCCACTAAGTCATGCACCAAAAGATTCTGACAATGGTTTATAAAAATACCATTTGTCAGAATTTACAATAATATGTGTGATGACTGTTACATTTTGACATAACCCCTATGACATAAAATGGATTTAATGTGCATCCTAAAATGGTCTCAACCCGAAATAGGGAGACACATTTTAAAAAGAAAAATATTGAATAATAACCCATTTATGCCCTAGCACAAACTATGGACCTAACATATACCTCAAAAAATCCTCAACCCACATAAGGGGAGAATATACATAAAAGCCCACTATTAAATAAAACCCAAGCCTTGCGAGCATAAAAAATGATTACTAAAACCTTAACCCTAAAAAGGGGAGAGCAAAATAATAATCATTTAACCAAAAACAACCCTCTCGTAGAGGAAACCCCTATCATCAAATCCCTCAACTTGGCAACTGGTAGGCTTCTAACAATACTGGTAGTTAAAAATGGAAACATCTAGCACCACTGCAACTGATTTTGGGAAACATCCAGCCTGTGGCTTCATGTTGTTGAGGTAGGCACTTGATCTGGCATTTTCACTCTTCATTTTGATTTTGAGTACTCTCTTCCTTTGTGTGTGGATCTCTGCATTTTGTATTTATTGCAATGATGGCATTATTTTGATTGATCATGCTGGAGATGTACTTACGGCTTGAGAGCCATGATTTTTCATCACTGTAAATGTTTTTTGATTCCCTTATGTTTTTACTGGGGCACCATACACTTGATCTCTGTTAGGGCACTGTGCCTTGATCAGCTCATGTGGTTTGTGATATTCATGAGCTAGGGCATGACCTCCTTACTCATTTACTGTTGATGGTACAGGGCTTGTGATGTTTGATTCAACAGTACTAGTTTTATTTCTGTTGTAAATTCCATTCCATTGTATTTGTTTGAATTAATTATTTCTCAAAGGTGATGTGTCTTCATGATTCACCATTGCTATGTATCCACTATTTAGATCAAGATCAAGAGCCATTCATGTTTTTTTTATGCCATCTTTGCATATGGCTTTCCATGCTACATGAATTTAATAGCCCCGCGAGCCTTAGGGCATTTGATTTTTTGGTTGATTGCTTTGATATTACAATGAAAAGGTAGGCATCATGTTAATGCACTAAGTTAGTGTTGGCATTAAGTATGATTGTCATCAGTGACAACACTTATTCAGACTCTACGTGCTTACCAAGCAGAACAATGCTTACCAAGCAGAACAGTGCTTACCGAGCAGAACAGTGCTTACCAAGTAGGACAGTGCTTACTGAGCAGAACAGTGCTTACCGAGCAGGACAATGCTTACCGAGTAGAACAGTGCTTACTGAGCAGAATAGTGCTTACCAAGCAGAACAGTGCTTACCGAGTAGGACAGTGCTTACCGAACAAGACAGTGTTTATCGAGTGACACTATATCTACCGAGTCTCCAATATATACCGGGTTTGAAACTACAACCAAGTGGTTAGTATGGACCATGCCTCCACTTCTACCGAGTGCATGATGATGCTGAGTAATGCAGTGGATGCCGAGTATCAGAAAGTCACCGAGTTAGTTTGCAGTAATCGAGTCACTATATTTGGGCCGACTCAGTAATATTTGTGTTAACTTGTTTAAGAGCTGACTTTGTAATTATGTTGTAATTTTTTTAGATTGATATATAAACAATGTTTTATATCATATCAAAAGTAGAAATATAGTGAAGTATGAAAAAGAGAGAAAGGTAGAGATAAGTGAATTACAAAGGGCTACAATAGTATAAGAAGTAGCAAAGATATATCCATCATAGAAGGTGATCAGTACATCAGAGAATCTCAATTAGCAAGTACAGTTGCAAGTAAGAGATCTACTGTTTCATCCTAACAGGTGAATCAGCTTGAAATCCTTTAACCGGGTAGACTTAACAGTCTTTGTAAAATCTCTTAACCAAGTGCATACTTCATTGTATGTTTGTAAATCCTCTAACAAGGTGGACCTAGCAGTCCTTATTGCTCCTAACAGGGTAGATCATCAGAAGTGATCATTGTAAGCCTTAACCAGCAAAATTTATACTGCAGTATTGAAGTTTTGTGGGTATCATCCCCACCCCAGTTTTACTTTCTACTTGGAAGGTTTCTGGGTCACCAAATCTTTGTGTTCAAAGTGTTATGAATGTTTTATTCTTTCTATTACTCATGCATGCAGTTAGATTATCAATCTAATATTATTAAGATCTGAATCTGTTAAAAGTTTTGAAGTTACTGATTCACCCCTCCCCTCTTAGTAACCTAGATAGTCTTGAATATTTCCAACAATTGGTATCAGAGCTCCATGGTTCTCAGAATAAAGTTTGACAGCTTGAGAAAAGATCCAGGACAATGGAGATATTCAGACTTAACAAAGTAATTGAGAATGAAAAGCTAGATCTGGAAATGGCCATAACTCAACTCAAAGAAGCAAGAGAGCATCTTTCCCTTTCCCTAAAAAGAAGGAAGGAACTTGCAAATCAGATCAATGACCACCAGTATGTTGAAGAAAAGATTGAAGACTTTTTCCCTTCAAGCAGCTCAGATGAAGCAAACAATGCAATCAAAGAACTTCTAGAAAAGAGTGGATCTCTACAAGAAGAAGTGAGAAAATTGAAAAGAGAATAGGAAATTCAGTCAACAAGATTCTGTGAAGTCTTGGAACAAAGAAACAAGATGAAAGATGAAATAGATGGAAAGAACAATGAAATCCAGAATCAAACTCTTCAGCTAGAAAACCTTATTGATCAAATCTCTAATGCAAATGAAGAAATCTTGACTCTGAGATCAGAAAATGAAAATATAAGAGAGGAGCTGGGATCTGAAAAGCAAATCAATTTAAGAGTGATGAGTGACCTAGATGCTGAAAGGAAAATCAATGAGAGAATGTTGAAATCTCAAGAAGATATGAATCAGGTGTATGAACGAAACCTTCATAGGCAAAAAGGAAAAGCAGGAGTTGGATACAAAGAGGAAGGTGAATCCTCCAAACAAGGAACTCAAAAGAATAAAAAACCTACTTGTAATCACTGTGGAAAAATTGGTCATACTTCAAAACAATGTTGGAGCAATGGAAAAGCAAAATTCAATGGAAAATGTTACAATTGCAATCAGCTTGGTCATAAAGCAAATGAATGCAAGGAGAAACCAAGATTTGAAGGCAAATGTCACAAATGTAGCAAACAAGGTCATAAGGCATCAAAATGCAGAACTAAAACACCCAATCCAGCGGAACAAATTATTAAAGCAATGTTTGGTTGGGATTACAACACTTGGTGTAGATGTCATTACTATGGAGAATATGGACACATTGGCATGAATTGTGTAGGGCACCACTTGAGAAAAAGGGATTCTACCATAAGATGTTATAATTGCACTAAGCTTGGTCACATAGCTAAAAATTGCATGAATTTAGGAAAAGTTGAAGATGAAAAGAAAGCAAAAGAAAATAGCATTATGAAGAAAATAAGACAGCAGTGGATTCCTAAACCTAGCGAGCAAACCAGTCCTGAAGTCACTCATGAAGGGAGTGGCTCTATGAACTCTAACTAGTCTCCAAGAAGGCACTGGAACTGTATCTTCATAGACATATTCCAAAACAGTTCCTGAACTGAAAGGAAGATAGATCCAAATCAGTATGTGAGATACATAAGGATCACAAGAAGGTCAGTATTAGTTACCACCGAGCAAGGTCGGGAGTAACCTAACTTCATTTGGTTACCAAGTAAGGTTGAAGAAGTATGAATTTGTATGTTCTCCGAGTTGCGGAATCTTCACCGAGCATTTAATGCATAGTGGACGAAAGTCTGTCGAATTCAATACCCTAATTCCTATGGAGCATTAATGATAGTTTTAACAAAAAGCATGAAATCAAGTTCATTCTTCACCGTGAATATCAACATTTTGGGCAGAGAAATTTCTAAGTGCGATCAAGCGATTCGAAGCAAAATTTTAAAGCATAAATTTTTTTTCTACCATGCTACCATGGCTTCATCCAGCACCAAAGTAAAGAAAGGTTCGGAAATGTTAGTTCATGGAGAATGGAAAGCACCGGATTTCAAACTCGTGCCCGCGATTGCAGAAACCCTAGATCCGAGTGGAGCTCAGTCTCAAATTCCTCCAAAGGTACTTCTTGTAAATGATATTTGCAATCATTTTAAAGATAAAATGGATAAGATATATTTTGAGCCGAGTACACGAAGGTAAAATTTGGCTTGAGCAACCAGTGGAAATAACAAAGAAGATGATTCACCAAGTCACTGGTCTTCCCATGCTTGCCCAGGCTAAATCTACAAAAAACCTAGGTCGGGTAGAGCTGGAAAAGAAAACCCTAGCCGAATGGGATGGTAGAGGTATGAAAATTAATAGTATTACCGATGTAGAACTAAAATTTGGCACATATGTAATAGCTCACAAGATATACAGTTCAAGTCGGCAGAATAGTGTTCCGTGTGAAGCAGTTGACCTAGCCTATAAAATTGTGAAGAACAATCTGTCATTTGACCTAGCAGATCTTTTGTTGAAACAATTCAACAAGAACATGGAGAGCATCCAAACCTTAAAGAAAAATCCATGTAAGTTTGGCTCACTGTTGGTTTGTTTATTTTTCTATGCTCAAAAGTTTTTCCCATCAAAAGGCACAGTAAAATGGAGAAAGGATGTACCTATTCTTTATCAGATAAATGAGTATATTGCAGAAATGGGTGAGAATTTTACAAGCATAATGGATAACTATTTTGAATCTTTTAAGGAGAAGATGAATAATAGATTTTGAATTCCACTAAAATTGGTGGAAGATTATAAAGATGATATTTGTTTCATGGTTGATTGTGATAAAGTATACATTCAGGCAGTAAGGCCCAGGATTGTATGGGAGAAACCTCTTCCTTATGAGGTAAACATTGATGAAACAAAGGATATAATTGAAGCCCTAGTAAATCAACCTATTGATCCAAAGGATCCATACTTTGGAACATATGATGAAGCTAACATAAGAATTGAGCTAAGCATAAAACTTCCATAGGCAGTTAACAAAGGTAGAAAGAGGATGGCCAAGATGCAATCTAGCACACCTCTAATGTTAACCGAGGGCATAGGAGAAGATATTGTAGAAGAAGAAGAAAAGGATGAGAATAAAGAAGAACAAGTTCCTGTAAAGAAGAAAGGAAAGGTAACTATCACCAAGAAACCCAAGCAATCCACTGCAGTATTCACAAGGAGAAGACCAAGGGGCAAGGTAGGTAAAATCATTGATGATATAGTACTCAAAAGGCCTCCTCCCTCATTTGAACAAAAGATTAAGGATTTAAGAGAAGGATCTGGAATTGCAATTTCAAATCTCTCAAATATGAAATTAAATCAAAGGCAGAGTAGCAGGAAATAAAAGATGCTGTCATTGAGAAAATGGGAAAATGGAAGTACTCACCTGATGATATGGCTTCTCAAATTCCAGGTGTTCTATTGGATAAAGTCAGGTTGAGATGGTCCAATGCAAGACAAACTGTTAAGGACATATATGCTCAAACCTTAAGACAATTAATGCCAAGTTTGAAAGATGATGAAATAAATAAGGCATTGATAGAAAATGAGAGCAAGATGACACTAAAATTCAACATTTGTTTAGTTTTGATCAAAGATATAGAGTCGATTGTGAAGAGTGCAAATTCTACTTGGAAAAACATCTATCATCTTCACAAACTGAGTACTGAAACTGTGATAATCAAAGATATTGAAGATGACAATGATGAAGAAGAAGAAGAAGAAATAGTTCAGATTGATAATGTTGTGACAGAGGAAGAAGGGACAGAAGCTACTGAGGAAGCTGAGGAGAATGTTGAGGAAGATGATCCAGTTTGGATAGCTGTAGAGGTAATTGCCTCACTTCCCCACTCTCCAGTAAAAATTGCTACATCTAGCTTGGAGAAAACTTCAAGTGTGATTGTACCAACTCTCTCAGTTACATCAAATGTCCAATCATCACTAGCACAACTCAATGTATCAATGACAGAAGTGGCTACCACTTCATCTACCGAGCTTCAGCCTCCTTCCACCGAGTTGCAGTCTTCTGCACCTTCTTCAAATTTGATTTTTTTAGCAGTAAGTACTTTAGATTCTACAGTTGTAAATACTTTAGTTTTTGATTTATCAAGTATTCCAGTTAGCATCCCATCAGTTGAAAGTTTATTAGTTTTCACTACTAGTCCTACTGTGTCTACAATAATTTCTACTACAAAGGCAATAAGTATAAAGACTCAACCGAGTACAAAATTTCTGAGTAAGAGTGTAGTAGAAGGTATAGATCTAGATGAGGAGATACAAATTCCCCAGCTAGATTTTGCAAACCTCACTGCATATCAAATGCAAACAGTTGGTGAACTCCTCCAGAAGAAAGCAAAGCAGAAGAAACTAAAAGAAGAAAGAGATAAGGAATATAAGATCATTGAGGATGCCAAGAACATTTTGACAGAAGCTATAGGTGCTAAAGTTGATTCCTCTCAACACATTTTGTTGTAGTTGGCAGAAGCAATTAACAAGTTCAATGATGATTCCTTTGGAACAGACAAGTTGCTTGAAAAGGCTGAGAAGAAGTTTGAAAATGAAGTGCTTGAGCACATTGCTCAACAAATAGCTATCAATCAGGCAGGGTTATCTTCAGTTTTGACTAGCATTGAGTCCTCCTATTCCAAGGTAACATCTCTTTTTGTCAAAATCTATAATGTTGCTGAGTTCTCAAAGGAAATTAAAGACAAAATAAATAAGATTGATGAGGATATGAAGATCAGTGCACAAAAGTTGCAACTTGAACCTAGTTCAAGCTCTGCACATCAGATGACAGTCAGATTCCTATCTGATAAGCAGTCAGAATTATTGAAAGAAGATGCAAGGATCAAATCAACATTAATAGATATTCAGAACATGATCCTTCCCATCATGGATACAATGTAGAAGCATATTGCATATTCAAAAACATTGATCCATGACAATCAATTTTCAATTGCAGATCACATGATTGAACTCTCTGTAGAAGTCCAAGTTGCACTCCATACATGCAAGATTCTGCAAGAGAATTGGGATAGAACTCTAGCACTAATTGGAAAGGTGCATTCTGATTTTCTCTCACATTTTGGTATCTCCGTGTAAAATATTTGTATATACACCTTTGGCATTATTGTCAAAAAGGGGGAGAAAGTATATGAGATATGAAAAGGGGAGAAAATATAAATAGAAAATATGAGTATGAGGTGAAATAAGATATTTGTATATATACTGTATAAGGGAAACATGAAATGTACATACAAAACCAGTGTCAGCATGATTGTGTATATAAGTTTTGGGAAATAAGTGTTTTGTCACTAATGCCAAAGGGGGAGATTGTTGGCATTAAGTATGATTGTCATCAGTGACAACACTTATTCAGACTCTGCGTGCTTACCGAGCAGAACAATGCTTACCAAGCAGAACAGTGCTTACCGAGTAGAACAGTGCTTACCGAGCAGAACAGTGCTTATCAAGCAGGACACTGCTTACCGAGTAGAACAGTGCTTACCGAGCAGGATAGTGCTTACCGAGCAGAACAGTGCTTACCGAGTAGAACAGTACTTACCGAGCAGAACAGTGCTTACCGAGCAGGATAGTGCTTACCGAGAAAGACAGTGTTTACCGAGTGACACTATATCTACCGAGTCTCCAGCATATATCAGGTTTGAAACTACAACCGAGTGGTTAGTATGGACCATGCCTCCACTTCTATCAAGTGCATGATGATGCCGAGTAACGCAGTAGATGCCAAGTATCAAAAAGTCACCGAGTTAGTTTGCAGTAACCGAGTCACTATATTTGGGCTGACTCAGTAATATTTGTGTTAACTTGTTTAAGAGCCGACTTTGTAATTATGTTGTAATTGTTTTAGATTGATATATAAACACTTTTTTATATCATATCAAAAGTAGAAATATAACGAAGTATGAAAAAGAGAGAAAGGTAGAGATAAGCGAATTACAAAGGGCTACAACAGTATAAGAAGTAGCAAAGATATATCCATCATAGAAGGTGATCAGTACATTAGAGAATCTCAATCAGCAAGTACAGTTGCAAGTAAGAGATCTACTATTTCATCCTAACAGGTGAATCAACTTGAAATCCTTTAACTAGGTAGACTTAACAGTCTTTGTAAAATCTCTTAACCGAGTGCATACTTCATTGTATGTTTGTAAATCCTCTAACAAGGTGGACCTAGCAGTCCTTATTGCTCCTAATAGGGCAAATCATTAGAAGTGATCATTGTAAGCCTTAACCGGCAAACTTTATACTACAGTATTGAACTTTTGTGGGTATCATCCCCACCCCAGTTTTACTTTCTACTTGGAAGGTTTCTGGGTCACCAAATCTCTGTGTTCAAAGTGTTATGAATGTTTTATTCTTTCTATTACTCATGCATGCAGTCAGATTATCAATCTAATATTATTAAGATTTGAATTTGTTAAAAGTTTTGAAGTTACTGATTCACCCCTCCCCTCTTAGTAACCTAGATAGTCTTGAATATTTCCAACAGTTAGGGTATTTGTATTGCTTTGACAGCCCTGACCCTCTTGTTACTCTGACTGTTACCCTTCTCAATGCATAGTCTGTGGATATATATCATGTTGACTGTCACTTCATATCTGGGTGACCCATGAAGATTGAATTTTGGTATCACTGCCATGTGCCATATACACTCATTGCATGGTGTAGGAATCACTGTTTGAATTGGGGAAAATGCCGATTGTGTTCATTGTCAATGACCTCCTCCATTGTTGTATTTCAGTCTTTTCATTGTTGAAGCTTGGTTCTTGGCATCATTACCATGTTTTGTTAATGTTTGGTACTTGAGACCCCCTGCATTGTGGTTTACTGGTAAAATCCCGTTAGTCCATGGAGTTATACATTGCTTGGAGCTCATGATTATTCCTGGTGCCATTATGGTGTTGAGGTGTCATAATATACCCTATCTCAAGCACATGTCACATGTTTATTGTCGCACTTGCTTATGACATTGCACTTTTTATACATAGGTTCATGCTTTGTTGTTGGGGAATGACATTGAATAACTTGCTTCATCATGTTGCTCAAATCTTACCACTAATTAACACATGCACCCATCCATTATCCCATATGATGATATGTCATCTCATTGAAGGCATGGTGTCACTGTCTTCATATGATTGGAGAGGCACAGGATCCTTTGGAAATTAGAGTATTCCCCCCTCCCCCATTTTGAACCTTGGTGATGCCATTCATGCATTAGGATGTCCATTTGTTTACTGGTTCCACGCTTGCTGCAACTGTACTAGCTTCTTCCACAGGATGAGAGCACAATGTATTGAATTATTTTATGAGTCTAACTGTCATTCAAACTTGAGGCTGAGTTGGATGTGTGACTTTGGTTATCATTGGGTCTATCTATCTGGCATAAATGTTGATGTATTGTTCATGAGATGTCAATAATGTGCTTGCTAATTCATGCACCCTGGCCCGCATATCTTGATGGTTGGCATCTTTCACTATTTTGCTGATGCTCCTATGACATCTTGCTGCCATTAAATTTTATATGTTGTTGTTGTCTTCATGAGATCCCTACTATTAGAAAGTTTATTATTTTCTTGGCATTGGCCACATTATTTTATGTTGTCTTCTTGCTACAACCTGTGAGATGAAAGTCAGTGCATATCTACTTTTACTTACTTCTTAGCTAATTCCCATGTTCAATTGATCATTGCCTGGTATCTAATATGATTGCTTCACTATACCATGTTGGGGATATATTTGATAATATCATGATAACTTCAGTTATATTTTTCACATGTACATAATTGTTCATTGCTCACCTGAGATATGTTGTACCATGTAGCAACTGTATCCTTTGTATTTGGTTCATCATGTAGTTTTGATCATGTTCATACATTGATGATCTCTGTTTCTTATTTGGTGCCAATATTTGATTCATGCTACATCACACATATTTGATATTCCCATGCCATCATATCAATGTATTGAATGCATCCTTGGAGCATATTATGCTGGGGTGTCCCCTTTTTGACATGTAGAATTGTACTTGATCTATTGATATTCCTGGGAGATGACATGCTCATGTTTGTACCTTGAGTTATAATGCCCTCTAATTACTCTTCCATTAGCTCTTCATTCTTTTCTCTTTGATATGAGTTTTGTAGCTCAAAGAGACACAATTGTACTTAGTTTCTTTTCAACAATAAAATTGATCCTTCTTGTTTCCCTACAATTTTGGATTTGCTTTTGAATCACATGTAAGATTACTATGATATCTTTGTATCCTTAATCCGCATGTTGATCTAAGTTGCTTTTCAAGAATTCATCTTAATTTAGTAGTGTAACTTGTGTGCGATTGAGAATGTCAAAGTTGTGGAGTTTTATTCCTTTTCTATATTTCAAGTACCTGGTTTCATTGAGAGTTTAAGGAAGTAGAATCAAGTTGTGATTCAAGTTTTGTTTTGCTATTGGAGTAAAAATTTTCATTTGTGGATCTTCTTTTGAATTCAGTGGATCACCTTTGTTTCATTCAGTTTCAGTTGTTTGTTTTATGCACTCTCTCCCTTTCCTCCTAAAAGTTAGTAAATTTTTCAAGTGATCCAAAGGGAAGCTGACCCTTAATCTGGAGGTCTATTCTCAAATAGGTTACCCATAGCCTGAGGATAGTCCCATGTTTCACAGGATTTCTAGGTTCAACACTTAGAAAATTGGGTGCAATCCCTAGTGACAACAATGTAATAGTTGGAGTCATTGAGTCAAAATTGGTCAAATGTGTCCAAAGTAAAATGATGATTCCCTGGGGTGAAGGGATAGTGTTCAAGGATTGTATCTTGGCACTGAATGGACTATGCCATTAGCTTTGGTTGGGTGGGTAAATGCTAGGAACAACCCCATTTCTATCACTCAGTCAGTAGAATGTTCTGGACCATGGTAGACCAAAGTGTCCTCAAGGTGCACTAAGCACGATTAGACAGTGAACTTTTGAGGCTCATAACTCAGACCCTGTGAGAGGTATCAACAATCTATGAGATGCTATAGGAATACGTTTCAGAGGCCTCCAATAACCTCTCTCCATTCTAGGATATTCAAATTTGTTTGAATTTGGTGTGCCAGTCTCGCTCAATGCCAAAACTTGCAGTGAGGGTCAGTTGAAAGTTACACCAATGGGTTTCTTCCAAATCGTTCATCTCGGCACCAAATGGATTATACCATTAGCTTTGGTTGGGTGGGTAAACACTAGGGACAACCCTATTTTGACCATTGAGTCAGTAGAACATTCCCGACCATGCTGGACCAAAGTGTCCCCAAGGTGCACTAAGCATGATTGGGCAGAAAACTTTTGAGGCTTGTAAATTGAACCCTGTGAGAGGTATCGGCGATCTGTGAGATGCTACAAGACCACATTTTTGAGGCCTACAATAACCTCTCTCCATTCTGGGAGATTCAATTTTTTTTGAATTTGGCACGCCAGTCTCGCTTGATGCCAAAACTTGCAGTGAGGGTTAGTTGAAAGTTGCACCAATGGATTTCTTCCAAACCATTCATCCCAGCACCAAATGGACTATGCCATTAGCTCCAATTGGGTGGTTAGATGCTAGGGACAACCTCATTTTGACCACTGAGTCAGTAGAACATTCCAGACCACACCGGACCAAAGTGTCTCTAAGGTGTACTAAGCATGATTGGGCAGCAAACTTTCAAGGCTCGTAACTCAAACCCCGTGAGAGGTATCAGTGATCCATGAGATGATATAGGACCATATTTATGGGGCCTAAAATAACCTCTCTCCCTTCTAGGAGATTCAAATTTGTTTGAATTTGGCACGCCAATCTTGCTTGATGCCAAAACTTGTAGTGAGGGTCAGTTGAAAGTTGGACCAATGGATTTATTCCAAACCATTCATCCTAGCACCAAATGGACTATGCCATTAGCTCTAGTTGGGTGGGTAAACACTAGGGACAACTCCATTTCAACCACTGAGTCAGTAGAATGTTCCGGACCACGCCGGACCAAAGTGTCCCCAAGGTGCACTAAGCACGATTGGGAAGTGAAATTTTGAGGCTCATAACTCAGACCTCATGAGAGGTATTAGAGATCAATGAGATGCTACAAGACTACATTTTTGAGGCCTACAATAACCTCTCTCCATTTTGAGAGATTTAAATTTTTTTGAATTTGGCACGCCAATCTCGCTCGATGCCAAAACTTGCAGTGAGGGTCAGTTGAAAGTTGCACCACTGGATTACTTCCAAACCGTTCATCCTGACACCAAATGGACTATTCCATTAGCTCTAGTTGAGTGGGTAAATGCTAGGGACAACCCTGTATCGACCACTGAGTCAGTGGAATGTTCCGGACCACGCAAGACCAAAGTGTCCCCAAGGTGCACTAAGCATGCTTGGGCAGAAAAATTTCAAGGCTCGTAACTCAGACCTCGTGAGAGGTATTAGAGATCCATGAGATGATACAAGACCAAATTTTTAAGGCCTACAATAACCTCTCTCCATTCTGGGAGATTCAAAAATTTTTGAATTTGGCATGCCAGTCTTGCTTGATGCCAAAACTTGTAGTAAGGGTCAGTTGAAAGTTGCACCAATAGATTTCTTCCAAATCGTTCATCTCGACATCGAATGGACTATGCCATTAGCTTTTATTGGGTGGGTAAACACTAGGGACAACCCCTTCTTGACCACTGAGTCAGTAGAACATTCCAGACTATGCCAGACTAAAGTGTCCCCAAGGTGCACTAAGCACGATTGGGCAGAAAACTTTTAAGGCTCGTAACTCAGACCCTGTGAGCGGTATTGGAGATCTGTGAGATGTTAAATGACCACATTTTTGAGGCCTAAAATAACCTCTCTCCATTTTGGGAGATTCAATTTTTTTTGAATTTGGCATGCCAGTCTCGCTAGATGCCAAAACTTGCAGTGAGGGTCAGTTGAAAGTTGCACCACTGGATTTCTTCTAAACCATTCATCCTGGCACTGAATGGACTATGCCATTAGCTCTAGTTGGGTAGGTAAACACTAGGGATAACCTCATTTTGACCACTGAGTCAGTAGAATGTTAAGGACCACGTCGGGCCAAAGTGTCCCTAAGGTGCACTAAGCACGATTGGGCAGAAAACTTTTGAGGCTCATAACTCAGACCTTGTGAGAGGTATCAGTGATCTGTAAGATGCTACATGACCATGTTTCTAAGGCCTACAATAAACTCTCTCCATTCTAAGAGATTCAATTTTTTTTGAATTTAGCACGCCAGTCTCGCTCGAGGCCAAAACTTGCAGTGAGGGTTAGTTGAAAGTTGCACCATTGGATTACTTCCAAACCATTCATCCCGACACTAAATGGACTATGCCATTAGCTCCAGTTGGGTAGGTAAATGTTAGGGACAATGTCATTTTGACCACTGAGTCAGTAGAACATTTCAGACCACGCCGGACCAAAGTGTCCCTAAGGTGCACTAAGCACGATTGGTCAGCAAACTTTTGAGGCTCGCAACTTGGACCTCATGAGAGGTATCGACGATCTATGAGGTGCTACAAGACCATGTTTCTTAGGTGTTCCTAGTGTATTTGCAGAGGTACAGGCAAAGTACTAATATTTTGTCCAAAAGACCAATACTCGAATTTAAGATATGGCCAAAAGGGTGTTTGATTATTGCCAAAAGGGTGTTTGATTATGTAATTAGGCTTGTTTGAAGTCTTTTAGCCATTGGGAGTAAAGGGTAAGTCTATAAACCTTGAAACCACTTTAATAGATATCCTTATATACCTCAAATGATGAATTACATGTGTGAACACACATAGCACATAAAGTGTACACATAAATTTTCTTAATTCATGAAGCATACATGTAGCACATAGATTATAAAGCATACCACATGAATTCACTTATGTCATGCACGTAGCCCATACACATGAATTTATGTTATGAAGAATGTACTTGAATAAACATGAATATACTTAAGGCATAAATCGTATATACACACAAGCATATTTACATACTAACAATGAATAAATGAACACATGTAATTAACAAATTGGATTGAATATCAAGTTTCATATATATATCAAAATGAACAATAATTTTGTACATATTTACATGTCAACATATTTAGATACAATGTGGCATATGCCATCTCAAAATGTGTCATATGACATCTCAAAATAATAAGTTCAACTACAAATGTTTCTAGGACATCCTATTCTACTGGTGGATCATCAAAATGCAGCCTCTTTGAAGTACTCTTTGGCTCTGATGGATCCTGCATTCAAACACAAAAGTGAAACCCCAAGTTAGATTAAAATTCAAAATCATAGTCAACAATAATAAATAAAATTTAAACTAAAATTTAACTCTCATATACCTCGCCTCTCTGTCTCCTCTCGCGGACAGGAGACCTAATATATGTCCTTGGTAGCATAGGAATAGTGCCACCAATGTCGACTCCCACCTGTATATGTTTGCAAACAAGAGATTGATCTATGAGTTATACTATTTAATGTTAAATACTTGGTAGAAAATATATGTTTACAAAATAACTGAATTAACATTAAAACTTACATGTGTTGAACTTTCTTTAGGGATTGTTGGCTAAGTCATCATTGATACAAACCCTTGGCATTCTACCTCCCTCAAACTAGGAGTGACCTACAAAATTTGAATAGATACTTCATACTATCATAACGTGACCATATCATATATAATTGATAGTAAAATACACACAAATAAATTTAGAAATGTACGTATCGTGGGGCTATCACTGCGAATTGATATGCCTGTGACTCTATCGTGATGATAGGGTCTCACGACATCATCATATGCCACTCTCTATCAAATAAACCATGTAAATTAAAAATGAGTACGCACAACTGACAAGTATACATGTATGCATAAACAAACCAAATTACTTAATTATCTTTCCTTTATCAACGGCTGACACATGAACCCCCTCACATTGCCCCCCAGTGGCAACTAGTGAAACCTGCATCAATATGTAAAAGATGATCATAAAAATTAGAAAATAATGTACATATACTATTATCATAATTTAAAAGGAAACCAATGAGTACATTAAAATATATGTACCATGGAAGTGTCAAGACCAAATGATATGGCTGAAAGCGTGGACCCCTCCACCTATGCCATCTCCTCCTCTGTCATCAACTAAACATAAATGTAACACATAAAAAGACATAAGTGAGAAATTATTATAAGGAAATTCTACTAAAAATATGAACAATAAAATTTAAATACAATGTAAAAATTGAATGGTTTACCCTTACCATAACAGTGGGAGTCCATGGCTCTGTAGGCTCCTGATGCACATCTCCATGAGCTGCTTCAGTGCCTATAGTATGCTATGTAGAATCGTCCCCATTGAAGCCAAAATTATATGCATCACTATTAGTCAGGGGACCAAAGCACAGATTCTTGCATATAATGCAAGTGTGGGGCACACAAACATGAGAGCTTGTGGAGGATGTGGAAGTACCAGAAGCATCAGGATGAGGAGGCAACAATGTTGTGCTCTGTGTAACTAGCAGATCACTCAAGGTGTGAATGGCTCGAATAGTCTATGAGCCGGCCTCAACAATAATGTCTAGATGCTGCACTGTGGGAGGTGGTGAAATCTTAGGAGGGGGGGACATGTGTGAGATTTCACCCATTGTGCCCATGGCCTGTCTTATGGAGTACCTAAACCTACACCCTGGTTTGGTCTCATACTCCAATAATTCACCTTGTGACCGAGCACAAATTCAGCATACAATTTTTTAATAAAATAAAATGGGACATCCAAATTGTTGTGAGGTGGTCTATCAAAAACCATCCACCAACGGTCCCAAAAGTTGTCACGTATTGCACTATTTGTGCACCATTTAATTGACAAATTGGTTTTTTTATGGTCTACTTTTAGACCAGTTTTAGGATCCACAAAAAGATTAGCTATGTCATGTTTTGTTATATTTAAGTTCATGACTTGATCATAATCAAGCCCATCATCAAACTAGGCGTGGATGGAATCACACCAAAGAAGTGCAACACTATGTTACTGTGTAAGTTTCTCCACATTTTCAATAATTGAGTTCAATGTCGTAAACATGGGGTGCAATGTGGGGATATTGGCATATGTGGTTTGAAATCCTCTAAGTTCATTTAGATTATCTCCTATTAGATCTTCTAAACGGTGAGGGTTTGTGACAGGTACATCTTCTGGAGGTGGGGGATTGTTGGGAGGTGGTTCTAGATTGTTTGCGGGATCATTAGGAGGGTTTTCTAATTTCATGTCTGATAACAATGAAAAAACAAATAGATAATTATAATGAATTTTAAAAAATAATACAAAAACTCATTGCTACCCTAATTTTTATATTAAAAACTATATATTTCTATTTAAAAACAATTAAAACAATAAAAATTAGAAGCTTTCACTTACCTCACAATTTAGGAAAAATCGGATAGGGGATTTGGGAGCTGATATCTGATAACCCTAGCCGTGTTCACATTTTTATAATGAAAAAATGTTGAACACGACTGGGTACAGAGATATATATCTACTGGTAAATATCAAATATCCGATATTATCAAATATTCGATAATATCGGATATCTGATTAAGCCTTTATCTTTGGCTTTTGGCTTGGCCAGGTGTACTGACACCTAGGCCTACTAAAAAGTCAACAAATCTATTTGTGCACTTTTGGACGAGTGAAAATAGGTATTTTTCACATCACCACTTTTTGGCATACCATGATCCTGCACATACCCATGTGTATTTTGAATAATTCTCTGATAGAAACCTACTCTTTTCATGAAGAAGTAAGAGAAGAGTTAGAATACTTATATAAGAAGGAAGATGGTGGACACAATATTGTCAAAGAAGGTTAGGAAAATAGGATGACTCTTGAAATAAATTGTGCCAAAAAGAAAACAAAGAAGAGCTAGGAAATATGAATGAGAATGTAAGGGATGAGATAGATCACCAACATAAAAAAGGAGAGGAAGTTAATAGTGAGAAAATGCCAGCTGAACTTAAGGTTGATATTGGCCAGTGGGAAGATACAAATGGAAAAGTACCAGTAGAAGATGTTGACTTAGAAATAGAAGGGGAGAAATTAGATGAGTCAAAAAAAGAGTTAGGTGGGGTGATGATTGAAGAAATGGTAATATATAGGAATAAGGTTCCAAAAGAGGGTCAAATCCCATTAAAACTATATCCAATCTACACTATGGCATGAATAAATCAAGATACTTGAGAGGAATTTATATTTGATGAAGAGTTGTAATGATGATAATGTAGAATAAAAAAGGGAATGATTTAAGAAGATACTAGCTCTAGATGCTAAGGATATAGAAAAAAATGAGGAATTTGGGATTATAACAGAGATGGATTTAAAAGTAGAAGATAGGGAACCATTTAAATTAGGCTTGGAAATAAAATTCCCAAATATTGATAGCCTATTTTATGGGAAAATATTGAAGAAAAGAGGGCAAAAATCTTTAAATGAACTAAGAGAGAAAGCCAGAGTTGCAGGGGGGCAAGTAAAGTTAAGCTCATTATTTTATGCTTAAAAGGGGAAGGTCCTTCCCAAGGCAAAATGAAAATCACCACTTGGAATGTTAGGGGCATAAATGCAAATAGAGCATGTTAAAACGCAACCTAACAACTATGAATTCAGATATTATTATGATTTAGGAAACTAAGATTAATGAGGAAGATATGAAAATTTTCAAGAGGAAGACAAGAATTTGGAAAGTAGAAAATGTCAATGTCGTAGGGGCATCGAGTGGTTTGACAGAATCTAGGATCCTAGAATAGTTTTCTTTGAAATCGACATAAGGATACCTAATTGGATAGGAGCATGGATCTGAAGTATTAAGAATTTGATAAGGTTTTCCTTGTCAATGTGTATGGTCTAATTAGTAAAAATAGTAAGAAAAAATTA
The DNA here is from genome assembly GCA_027943335.1 of Chamaecyparis obtusa. Taxonomy (NCBI): domain Eukaryota; kingdom Viridiplantae; phylum Streptophyta; class Pinopsida; order Cupressales; family Cupressaceae; genus Chamaecyparis; species Chamaecyparis obtusa. The sequence continues at coordinate 460,554 of BSBK01003548.1, forward strand.
TGGAAGGAATTGGAAGCACATTTTAGTTAGAGAAGAGAGTTGAATTAAATCATAGGAGGTGATTTTAATGCTATATTGAATCTAAATAAGAAAAGTGGTGGTATGAAACAAGAATCACAAACTCTAAATATTTTAGAGAATGAGTGAATAATAATAGCATCTTGGGTATCAGGACAAACAATGAAGCATATACGTAGAATAATCGAAGAGAGGGATTTAGCATTATTGTAGAAAAGTTGGATATGTTTATGTTTAAAGGAGACCTTGGTTTTTTTAATAGATCACTTTCATCAGTAATTTTAGGAGTTTCTAGATCAGATCATTGTCCAATAAAATTGGAGAATAAATTAAACCTCATAAGTGTTTGTTTAAATTTGAAAACATGTGGCTACAAGATCAAATTTTTTTAGGAATGGAAAAACAGTGGTGGGAAGAAGGTAATTTTTCTGGTTCCAAAATGTTATATTTTATTTCAAAAAGTTGCTAAAACAAAAACAATTGCAATGGATAAGAAGCATTCTAAGAAATTTTTACAGAAAATGATGAGGTAGAAAAAGAATTACAAGATCTGAATAAGACTGTCATAAGAAATGGAATGGACAATAATATTTATCTTAGAGAAAAATAACTTCTTCTAAAATATGAGGAACTTTTGACAAAAGAAGAAACCTTTTTGGAAACATAAATTTAGAGAATCATGGTTATCTGACAAGGACGAGAACTCAAAATTCTTCTATTAATAGCATAAAACAAAGAAGAAATGTTAATAGGATAGTGAAAATTAAAAATGAAAGATGGGAATTAGTAGAGATCCCAAAGGAATTAACTTATGAATTTGTTACTTTCTATCAAAATGCCTTGAATAACTAGGATTATTTAGTTAATTCTGATGATATCAGGGAGAAGGATATTTTGGAGACCTCAACCACTGGTGATGGTAGAAATCATGAGGCTGAGGGAGTGGGTAACCAAGTCCATGATGTTGAAAAAGAGGGTAGTAAAGAGGATATCAACATTGTTGATGATGACTCTAGTAAAGAGGACCTCAGGGATATGGAGGAGGACACCCCTGCTATTTCTGATTCCCCCATCTCTGGTAAGGATAATGATAATGAGGACTGTGAGATTAGTTCTGAAAAAAATTTCATAGCCCCCTTGAGGTTGATCTTAGGAAAAGGGAATCCCATGTAAAGAGAGCTATTTCTATGACCGCTCTCTAACTTGTTAAGAAAAAGTCTATCTACAGTTATAACCTTGACAAATGGGTCCAAAATGAAATGGTTGAGCTGAAGAACAAGTGTATTAGGCTAGAGACAAGGAATGTCATGCTGGAGGAAACCATCGATAACATTAGGAAGGAAGTTTCTTCTAACAAAGGTAAAGAGGAGGTTTTTGATAAAGGTACGAATGACTCCACTAAGCTAGAGGAAATAATTAACAAAGCTTTGGAGAAAGCTATGATTCCAGTTAATGACAAGATCAACAAGAATGAAGCTATGTTAAAAAATCTGCTTACTCTTTCCAACGCTGGTATGAAAGCTACTCTAGATAATTTGAAGTCGCTAAGTAGTGTGCTGGAAGGTAACAACAAGGAAACAATGACTGAGAAAAAAGATACAACTGATCCTAGTTAGCAAATGGGTCCGGGGACTAGAACAAGATCTACTACCAGGAAGAAGACTAAGATAGAGGTCTAGGAAATAATGAACCTGAAAGAATCAATCAAGACCATGCAGAGCCAGCTAGTGGAGTCAGAGTGCTTCTTGAAGACTCTGTCCTAATTCTACTACTAGAGGCTTTTTGGCCCTGTCTTGCTGTGGGCTTTCTATTTTTTGTCTTGTTCTCTAGTGTTTTTTGTGTTTATGTCTATTGAAAATCTAGGAAGTGTCCCTTTTGGGGACTATCCCTTTGTAGGATAGTCTGTTGTCCTTCGGTCTTCATTGCTTATCTTTTATAATCTTTGTTAAAGGGTTTCGAGGCCCCTTCAAAACCTGATGTTACCTTAATAAAAAACTAGGATTATTTAGAATTAAATAGCCAACAAAAAATGTTAAACATCTTACCAAAGACTGTCATAGAAGAGAAAAAAAAATCTTAAATAGTAAATTTACTCTAGAAGAAATATGGATTGCATTATTTATTAGTTACATCTGGAAAAGGCTCCTGGACCAGATGGTTTTCAGGTTGGGTTCTTTCAAAAGTGTTGGTTCTTTCTAGGTGAAGAGATAAAAGATGCAATTGAATGTACAAGAAAATCAAGCAGATTACTTAGAGAAATTAATAACATGTTTATAACTCTCATTACTAAAAACTAGGAAGCGCATCTTAGTGTGCAATAGGTATGCCAAAGATATATAGAAGGTCATTTATTTTTCGCATATAATATTATCTTACATGAGGATGATTGGTAGGCCATTTACCAAATAATATCATTAATGCAAAAGGTTGAATGTTTCAAAGTGATTGTTTCATTAGCTTCAACATCAAAGTTTGCAAAGAAAACCTTTTCAGCAAATGATGATTCAACAAGAAGCTTTGCAAGATTCACTTAGTACAAAAAAATACAAAGACAAAATAATTCAAAATGGAAACAAATAAATATTGGGATTACTACATTATTATCATTCTTTAAGACATACATTGTAAGTGCATCAATTGAATTGCAAAACTTTAACTTGGAGATGAGTAACAATAAACCACGTTTTTTACTTTTAATATTGTGCATCATATTTTTAGTATTGTAAAAAATTAAAATTCTCAAAAATGTGAAAAATCAAACTATAAGTTTATATTATAAAGAATATTGTATAATAATAAATGCAACTAAATCATATTTAATTTAATGTATATTATCATGTAATTAAGTTGAGAGGCTTTATTAAGACTAGAATGTGAAATTGTTTCCAGTGAAATAAAATTTTATAAAAAAAAGTAAATGGAACATAAATTTTTTGAAATAGTCGCATATGAATGGGGAGTTGTGCAAGGATAAAATTGATGCAGAGAATCTTGAAAAACCCTTCAAGAACCCCAAAAAACTATGGAGTTTCAATCTTCAACATAAATCTTCAAACATGTTAGAGGCAATGTCATATGTTTCCCAATATAATCACAAGTCAAATAACCATTATCAAATATTCTCCATAGATATCAATCTATAATGATTGTAGATCCACATATTATGAATTAAATATGAATCATTTAAACCCTTAATCTATTCATTTGTTGCAAATGAAAACCAAGAATTGTCCAACTATGGAATTTACTATATTTTGATCATGAAAATACAATTGTAAATAATCATTCATAAATATCTAAATATTTTTAACCAAGATAATCACTTTGGTACGATTATATAAGTGCTAATTATAAAACTTTTCCCATGTTATAGAAAGATCCAACAGTTCAACCAAAATTTATGATGATTCTTGCAAAACTAGTCACCGTGAATCAGGGTTTTGGACAGTTACAAATGGTTTTCACCAAAACTCTCATAACTTTCCAAAAAATGCATGAAATAAACTCAAATAAAAAGGAATGAAAATATTATTCACTATTGTATAGTATCATAATTTAAATACACTTTTTTCTAGACTTCACATGGTCGTGCAAGGCCTGGAAACAAGAGGAAAACTTTCAAGACCACAAAACAAGAGATTGAAACAAACAAAATATGATTCCAAAATGTTTTCAATGCTTTCCAATTCCTTCTCCTCCTTTACCTAATGCCTATGAAATAACATTATAGAGGTTTTATGGCCTTTAAATCTTCAAATGGAAGTTACAACTTACTCAACTTCCTCAACTTCTCATTCTTATTTTTTTTACAACTTTTAAAAAGTTGTATTTTACAAATTTTTACTCAAATGACTTTAAAACTTTACAAGAACCTTACAAACATATTAGTATGAAATATAATGTCTTTTATCTCCATTTTAACCCTACATGGGTCTTTTATACAAAATTTACCAAATGACTAATTCAAGACCTTATTAGGACAATTTGGACAACTCATTACAATGGGCTCTTTTAGCCTTACATATTGATTCATATTGACTCGAAATGACATTACAAATTAAATGTGATTGAATTTACTTATGAATTTATTTTTATCCTAATGTAGACTCATTTTATGATTTTGTTCTAGGTGCTCCTGCACCATACTCCCGACCTTCAAAGATTTCCAAGTCCCTTGGAAATGTGGGTATGAAGTGACCTGCAAATATTTTTTTTTACTCAAATAACCATCTTCAACTTTGTCTTTATTCATCGTTGCCTCTTTTCTTTATCTATTTTCCTTCTTAATTCTTCTCTTCATTTTGGATGCCTCTGCTACATCTTTCCCTTCAATAAATGCTTCTAGTGACTCCGTCTAATGGAGTTTTAAATGGTTGCAACTCAAATATTTTGGATATCAACCATTCCTCATGTTGTGTCTTCACACAACCACCAACATAATGCCATCTTACCCAACCAAGATCCTAGAAGGTTCTCTACCACCCTTCCTCGGTGGTCTCTCTCTTTTCACCTTCTACCCAACTTCATCTTGGTGGTGAGAGTACTACAGACCCCTCTCATGTATGCCACACACACCTTCATAAACTTCTTCCTTACTGTAGCTTTGATGGATCAACCTGCAACCAAACATCTTAGCAACCCAAAACACAAAACACATTTAGAAACCCAGACCTTTTTCTCAGCTCTGATACCAATTTGATGTGGAGCATCTTGCAAAACCCTTCAAGAACTCCAAATAAACCATGGAGTTTCAATCTTCAACACAAATCTTCAAACATGTTAGAGGAAATGTCATATATTTCCCAATATAATCACCAGTCAAATAACCATTATCAAATATTCTCCATAGATATAAATCTATAATGATTGTAGATCCACATATTATGAATTAAATATGAATCATTTAAACTCTTCATCTATTCATTTCTTGCAAATGAAAATCAAGAATTGTCCAACTATGGAATTCATTGTATTCTGGTCATGAAAATACAATCATAAATAGTCATTCATAAATCTCTAAATGTTAATAACCAAGACAATCTCTTCAGTCACATTCTAGAAATTCTAATTATCAAAGTTTTCTCAAAGTTATAGGAAGGTCCAACGGTTCAATCCAAAGTTATGATGATTCTTGCAAAACTAGTCACCGTGAATCAGGTTTTTGGGTAGTTACAAATGGTTTTCACCAAAACTCTCATAACTTTCTCAAAAATGCATGAAATAAAATCAAATAAAAAGGAATGAAAATATTATTCATTGTGCTACAATATCATAATGTAAATACACTTTTTTCTATACTGCACATGGTCGTGCAAGGCTTGGAAACAAGAGGAAAACTTTCAAGACCACAAAACAAGATATTGAAACAAAGAAAATATGATTCCAAAATGTTTCCAATGCTTTCCAATTCCTTCTCCTTCTTTGCCTCATTCCTATGAAAAACCATTGTAGAGGTTTTATGGCCTTTAAATCTTCAAATGGATGTTACAACTTACTCAACTTCCTCAACTTCCTATTCTTGGTTTTTTTTACAACTTTTGAAAAGTTGTATTTTAGAAATTTTACAACTTTTGACTCAAATGACTTTAAAACTTTACAAGAACCTTACAAACATATTAGTATGGAGTAATAATGTCTTTTATCTCCATTTTACCCCTACATGGCTCTTTTATATAAATTTTACCAAATGACTAATTCAAGACCTTATTAGGACAATCTGGACAACTCATTACAATGGGCTCTTTTAGCCTTACATATTGATTCATATTGACTCAAAATGACATTAAAAATTAAATGTGACTGAATTTACTTATGAATTGAGTTTTATCCTCATGTAAACTCCTTTTATGCTTTTGTTCTAGGTGCTTATGCACCAAACATGAATGTTCACAATGGATTTCTTAATTTTGTGAAATCTAGGTTTTCGATGGCTCTAAACAAGAGCATGGACGTTGTGAGTAAATTGAAGAATGTGGCTCGATCATTATTTTTAAATTTTCTCAGGCGGATTTTAGAAACAATGATGTTAAATTTCCCAATTTGATGTTAAAGCTCCAAGTATTGCATATATCTAGCTGTCTTCTCCCTTATTATGCTCAAAGGCACATTTTACTCAAAATGCAAGTAAATTTTTTTAAAAAGTAGGTGAATCATGCAAGAATGGAGATTGAAATCATTTTTTCTCTTCATCTTCCCTCTCCTTCTCACAACTGTTAACTCAATGAAAAGGAAGGTAGTTTTAAATGTTTGGAAACATCAAAGTGGAGATTAAGGGAGAATTGTCTTCATGCTCCCATTCCTCACTTCCTTTCATGTGAAGGTAAATCATTGAAGAAACAAAAATAGGGAGCAATTATGGCGTTGCATTTTTTTTAGACAATTATGAAATGACAAATTTTTAATTTAGGATAAAGTCACTCACCAATCTTTATCTCCCCTAGAAGACTCGTTAAAAGACATTTATTTATCCAGTCTATAGAGTCTTCAAAAATTACTTGAAATTCCTAGTAGGAATAAATGGCGAGAGGGACAACTAGCAGGACTCAAAGCTACGACCGTTGCATCTTTGTCAGGGCGGTCCCAAGATAGATGAACAATAGTTTACAAGTGAATTGAATAATAAGCATGGGAAGCGAGTTTCTGTAAAAATGTTACATACAGAAAATTCAAAAGACATGTCATACCACTTGTAGATACTAAATTTTATCTTGGAGGGTTTTGTCTAGACATTCAAGAGCTTTATATACAGACTTGGTGACAACCAAAATCCAAGTTGACCTTATTGAATTACTTGACACCTTGTTCTAAGAGAGTGTCAATTTTTCTAAGTTCCAGTTTTTTGCACATTGACATAAATGACATCAGTGAATTATTTTATTTTTTATTCCCTTTTCATTCATAATTGCTTGTGATGACCAAATGATGTCAATAATCCATGAGAAAAAAATAAGGTAATCATTTGTATAGACCTGTAATGTATTAATTGATATTTTCTGCTCCAAGAGTGTCACAAGATATGGAGACATATCTCAAGGTGCCATAAATGTTTACAAGGAGGTCAAATTGGTTGCATTAGAAATTTTTTGGGACAAAATTTCTAATAATGTTGAAAATAAGAGGAAAATAAGAATCGGTCAATGATGGGTCTCTGGGAGTATAAATGACTTTGGAAAATATTAACACTTGTATTTTTCCTGATACAAAAGGAGAACCAAATGAATAATAAGAAAAACTCTTTATTAAAATGTTGAGATTGTAATGATAAAAGTCAATATTTGAGGTTAAATCAAGGCTCAAAATATGAAGTGAGAAAAGTTGGATTTATTAATCAATTTTAATAATAAAATTAGAACAATACAATTTATTACGATAGGCTTGATTTCAAGGGGTAGATAGAGTTGATTGATTCCAAAGGCAAAGAAAAATATACATACTCACAAGGTAACACAGTTCGATGTTGTGGAATAAGAAGGTTTGATTCTTTGTATCATATGCCTAATGAAGAGAAAATAAATCATGAATTTCTAAAGATTAAAAAGCTCAATTCTTTCATATGTAGGCAAAGGATAAACAATTTTGAACTCTTTGCACATCAAAAATATCCTAGAGGATAGTTTTAGTCCGAATCTTACAATCCAACCATATATCATATGTGTTTCCAGACTCAATTTCGGGAAAAAATATAGGCTTAATCAAATGAAAAAAAACTCAAAGAAACTCAAAAAAAATGTTTTAAAAAAAACTCATAAAAATATATTTTAACTGTCATAGAAGAAACGTAAAAAACTATAAAAAATAGTGAACATATAGAGGTTGATGACATGTCATTGTTAAGATTTTGATAAAGTGTGAACGAATGAGAATTCTTTGATCATCTTTTATCCTTCCTAGTAGTGCATGTTATTAGATGTAAAACATAGTCATTCATTTTCAATAAGTACACCTTCAGTGTAATTAATTTGAATATTAGATTAAGTTTTTTTAGAAAAGGTTATATTAAAATTGATAGTATACTAGTAATTATACTTTGGTGGGAAATAAATATGTTGAAGAGGTTTGGAAGGTCAATTAGGAAAATGTTTGTCTTATTATTCGCTTAGATTCATTTAATAGATGAGTTAATTAAATGCTAGGCCAATTAGAAAATGATGTTGCTTGTGCAACAAAGGTCATAATGGGGAATTGATTGTTTCAAATAGATGATGCATCCACTTATAAGTCAAATATTATTAAAACAAAATATTGAACAAATACAAGTAATCTCCATAACTAATGGGCTCATTCTATGTTTGAGAGAGAGAGAGAGAGAGAGAAATGCATACAAACATATACATATTGTGTTCCCCTCTACCATTCCCTCAAAAATGTGTGTGTGTGTGTGTGAGAGAGAGAGGGGGGGGGACTTTGAGAGATATAAAGGGGGAGGGACAAGGTGTGGGAGATATATATATAGAGATAAGATATATAGATGTAAGAATATATTGAGAGAAGTATTGAGGGAAAATCCATAGAGAGATAGTAAAAAAAAAATAAAGGTATATGAATAGAGATGAAGAGAGAAATTAAAGGAGACAAAGAGATGGAGAGAGAGAAAGAGAAAGGGATTGGAACGTATGGAAAAATATAGAGAGAGAGAGAGAGAGGTATGTTAGAAAAGAAAGGGAGAGAAAGATAAAGATAAAGAGATAAATAGAGAGGATAGTGAGAGAGCGATGGAGGAGGAGATAGAGTAAAGATAAAGCTTGAAGGGAGATAGAGAGAGAGGAGGTAGAGAAAGGGGGAGAAAAATGTTAGAGTAATAAAGTGTTTACTTATTAATTAAATCATATTAATTTAATTACTAAGTCACTTATTATCTCTTTCTGCTTAAGCTAAACTTTAGGCATATAATAATTAATTGTTTTATTAATTATTATCATGCAACCTACGTTTGTTCACCCTTTTAGGGTTTTGATCTGCTTTTATAAGAATTCATCTCTCTTATTTTCATAACAAATTGTAACACAGATTATCGAATTACAACTTTTATTTTTGCACATCAAGGATTTCTTCTCTCTTGTGGATCCATGCGTTTAGGCCTCTCTAGCTTCTTGCTTCTCTCTCTTTCTGTGACAGGTGTTTGCATGCAAGTGTTCTTAGGAGTTGTGGGTTGTTTACTCATCAGCTCCAATATGGTATCGGAGCTTTAGATCTATTTTCTCCTATCCTCTTCTTGAGAGATTTGGTCATGTTCATCAGATCTGCGTTTCAGAGGGTTTTCTATTGAATCTAGGGGAAACCTCTCATTCTGGTCATCTTGGCTTCAAAGAAACCTCATGGTTGCGTTCAGAGCATCTGAGAACCCCTAGAGCCACATAAATTTTGTCCAATTTGGACAAACTTGGAATCTGTGGCAAAAAAAATTTACAACCGGCCTCGACATGGATCTTGAGGTGGTCACTGGTATTTTGGAGCATTTTTGGCTCAAACGGACCTTGCCGTTGAGCTCGTAGCGGCCAAGAACCCCCTATTTACATATAAGGCATGTCTAATTTGGACAACGTTGCATTCTGAGGCAAAAAAAAATTTGCATACTAGGGTCGTACAGCCTTACACGTATCCCGAGGTGCACATGCAATTTTTCAAAAAACATTTGGGCGGCGACGACCATTTGGCCGTGAAATTTAACCCCCTAGCCGATGCAACCTTAGCCCCTGGTCATATGGTGACCAGGGGCCTAGTTTATTTAGTCCCCAAGCAAATTTTGGCCATGATGGGCATACGGCTGTCAATTTTAGGCCAATCATTTTTTGACGTCATCATTGCATCAACTCTCTTCTGCACTTTTTTTGGGCCCTCCAACGCAGCTGTTTGTATTTTGCTCATAACTTGAGCATACAGTGTCAAAATCAAGCAAACAAGATATTGTCAGAAAGCTAGTTCCAAGCTCTATCCAGATCTGGAGGTTTGAATTTATAATTTTTCTTTTTTGATGGTATTTTTTACTATCAAAGTCAGATATTCAATTTTTCACTCTCGAAGCTCTATCTTGCACATCTGGACTCCATTTTGGGAAAATAATATATTGTTGGAAATCTTGTTCTGTGACATTTTAGTGCTATAAGTCATTTTTCCAGATTCTTCTTTAGGTATATTTTATTCAGTTTCTTGCATTTTTGCAATCTGGTGGATATCTTAGATGTTACTATCCTGGGATCTTTTCCTTTTGTGGAATGGCTCATCTTAGGCTATTTTTTTGTTTCAGTAGCCTTCGCTCTTGTTTGAACAATGTTTACTTCACTTTTGTAGCATTCATTTATGCACACGCACTGAGATAAAGTGTGATTCTATTGCATGTTTGGGATCTTCAACATCTTTGTGCTATTTGTACTCCCACTCCATTATAAAGTGTCATGGGGGGTTTTCATGTTTGTCTTTGTTTGCCATCTACTTTTTCATGTGATCATTCCTCCAACGACATTAGCCTCAGGTATCTTTATTTGTGTTTGTACTCTCTCTGCACCTTCGATGTTCCTGGTACCATGTAGTTCATATTGGACATTCTTTTTAGTGTACCTGTCATTACTCCCTTGTTAGCATTATGGGGGGGTTTCTACTATTGGTTCTATTGCTTCATTGGTTCGATAGTGTGAGCTATGTATTCAGTATTTGATTTTATGTACTAGGCGGATGCAGTGGCTAGGTACCTATGCATTTCAATGAGATGGATCATTTACCATATGGATGCTCTTTCTTTCCTATTTTTGGACGCACTCTTCTAGCTTTGATTGATCAGCTCTTTACACTTTTGGTTTTTTTATGCCATCTGTATTTTTGAATTCAGGTGTTTGCCTTTGTTTGCCTCCTAATTTGAGTAGTGTCATTTGAGGGCACTTGTGCAAATTACAATATTTTGTATCTTCAACTTTAGTTATTTGCCTTTGGTTGCCTCCTGATTCGAGTAGTGTCATTTGAGGGAACTCATGTAGATTACATTCTTCTCTACCTGGTCATATTTCAGTGGAGGATCTTCAGATCATCAGTTACTTCTTGACAAAGTTTCCATTTTCTTACTGTAGTGATGTTCTACATGTTCATCCTTGTTCCTATTTTCCAGAACATTCCTAGTTTTGGAGGCTTCTTTAGTCCTTCAAACTAGTCTTTGTCTCTTTTTGGAGTAGAGTTTTTCCCATGCAGTTTTCTCTATTTCTCCATTTTTTAGAGACTCTCTTTTGTACTTGGGTACCTGATCAGGCCTTTTGTTTTCGGGACCCATTTGCTTTTAGTAGTTCTTTCTAGGTTTTTAGCTTCTCCCAAACTTTATCTCAAGAGGGGGTGTTAGAGTAATAAAGTGTTTACTTATTAATTAAATTATATTGATTTAATTACTAAGTCACTTATTATCTCTTTCTGCTTAAGTTAAACTTTAGGTATATAATAATTAATTACTTTATTGATTATTATCATGCAACCTAAGGTTTTTTACCCTCTTAGGGTTTTGATCTCCTTTTATAAGGATTGATCTCTCTTGTTTTCATAACAGATTGTAACACAGATTATTGAATTGCAACTTTTGTTTTTGCACATCAAGAATTTCTTCTCTCTTGTGGATCCATGCGTTCAAGCCTCTCTAGCTTCTTGCTTCTCTCTCTCTTTCTATGACAAATGTTTGCATGTATGTGCTCTTAGGAGCTTTGGGTTGTTTACTCATCAACTCCAATAGAAAAAAGGTAGAGGAGGGAGAGAGAAGATAGGGGAGGAGATAACCAAATATATAGAGAGGGAAAGTGAGGGATCAATCGATATATAAAGAGGGGGAGGAGAGGGAGAGGGGGGGGGTGAATATAGGTCAATGTGTGTGTGTGTGTGTGTGTGTGTGTATACACACACACACACACACACACACACACACATAGATGGAGAGAGTTTGTGTTTCTATGTGTACATGTGCACACATGTGTATGAGTGAGAAATATAGAGAAACAAATAGAAGATAGATGTATATAAAAATAGATGGAAAGATAGAAAGAGGGGTCTTAGAAACAATATAATTTATGCTGCATAATATTAAATATACACTAATGGAAATTCAAAAGGTAGTTTTCTCCCTACCACTAGACAAAATGCTCAATCTAGATGGGTTTACTGTACTCTTCTTCCAGAAATGTTGGGATGTTATTAGCATTGATCAATTTGCATTCTTAGAAGAATCGAGAAAATGTGCTTAAGTCATTAAAAACTTTAGTGCCACCAACATTGTTATTATTCCCAATATTAAAGAGCCCAAAACCTTTGTAGATTTCAGACCCATTTCACTATCTAACACCATCTATAAGATGTTTTCCAAAGCTATATACATGAGATTGCAGCACCTTATAACAAAAATTATTTCTCTAGAACAAGGTGGTTTTATCCAAATGGGGAGACAATGGAAGGTACACTAATTGCATATGAATTATTGCATTCCATACAAACAAATCAATCACTTGCACTTGTAGTAAAATTAGATATGACAAAAGCGTATGACAAACCTAGCTAGTCCTTTCTTTTCAAAATGCTACAAAAATTTGGCTTTTTTGAGAAATGGTGTAAATGGGTCAAATCATGCATAACATGTGCCTTCTTTTCATTAATTGTTAAGGGTGTGTCAGTGGGTTTCTTTGCAACCTCACAAGGAATTAGACAAGGAGACCCATTGTCTCCATTCTTATTCATAATTACGGTAGTCCTTTAGCAGAATATTTAAATTAAGACATGAAAAGGGCTTTTGGTAGGGTGTTCAAATCATGGGTACTCCTATATCAAACACACATTCTCTACTTGCAGATGACACCCTCTTCTTCAGAAAAGAGAACATCCAAGAAGCCAAGAAAATGAAACAAACATTAGAATTATACACTTCAGTTTTAGGTCAGCTGATCATTCCATAGAAATCAAAGATATACATGTCTTTAATACTAATGTGGTTGTGTTAGAATTTAATCTTTCCTTGATTATTTATGTATTTAATAGGTTAAACCAAGGTATCCTAATGTATTTTTTCCTCTAGTCCAAGTGGGAGGACATGTCTTTTTTGTAATTCTTTTAATAAGGAAAATAGATATTCCTCATTAAGAGGAATCTCACACTTGTCCCACACACAAGTATGAATGTGGCACTCATTCACATAGGGAGTTACATGCAAACTCCTTCACTCATCTCTACTTAAAGAGATATTTCTCCACACACTAACACCAATTTCTCACATTTCTCTCACACAATTTCTCTCCTCTTGTAGTTCTATCATATTGTATTGAGCTCCTTGCTCATATTATTTTCTCTCTCTCTTTAGGCTTTTCATGCCTCATTCATAATTCACAAGGGGTTTTCTTTGCTTTCCCCTTTCAAATTCTTGTCTCCTCCTTGCTTATTTTTTGGTGTATGCTCCTAGTTCTTGTGCTAATTCATGGTATTTTTTCTTACTCCTTGCTCTTGAGATAAACAATTTCCTGCAATTTCATATTTTGTTCTTTATCATTTTAACATGGTATCAGAGCATGTTGGTTTAATCTCATTTTGAGTGTACAGGTGAAGGAGCTACCATATTTTGGAGCACTCCAAATTGGAGACTCTTGAGAGAGTTCTTTACTAGGTTGTTTACTAATCTGGTTAAAAATTGAATTTTTTTTTAGGTTTGGCTGGTTTACCGCCAAACCCGATTAACTATTGGGTTCATTTTGTGAAGGTTGATTGCATTTCTAACAAAAGAAATTATTCAATTTTTTTTTCTATATCTTTGCCTCATTCATAATTCACAAGGGGTTTTCTTTGCTTTCCCCTTTCAAATTCTTTTCTCCTCCTTGCTTATTTTTTGGTGTATGCTCCTAGTTCTTGTGCTAATTCATGGTATTTTTCCTTACTCCTTGCTCTTGAGATAAACAATTTTCTGAAATTACATTTTCCTGAGATAAACTATTGGGTTCATTTTGCGCAGGTTGTTTGCATTTCTAACAAAAGAAATTATTCAATTTTTTTTTCTATATCTTTGCCTCATTCATAATTCACAAGGGGTTTTCTTTGCTTTCCCCTTTCAAATTCTTGTCTCCTCCTTGCTTATTTTTTGGTTTATGCTCCTAGTTCTTGTGCTAATTCATGGTATTTTTCCTTACTCCTTGCTCTTGAGATAAACAATTTCCTGCAATTCCATATTTTGTTCTTTATCATGAACAAGCTAAATATATCTATACCTTTTCTGAATACATTATGAGATATGTTCCAATCCTAGCCTATCCTCTACTCATCATCACTATTTTCCTATATCTGTAAATGTGTTCCATCAACCATCATATGGTCTATATGGTGGGAGAGAAACAAATAAATTTTCAGACAGGTTGTCTCCCCTTTACTAAATGTATTGGAAGGTATTGAGAAATCTATATCAGAAGTGGTCAATGCCCATATTCAGATCAATGTATAATGTTATCCATCATTCACACATTGGGATGGGCTCTTAACCAAGGAATGAAAAAACTTATCCATTCCCTTTGTTGCTTCTCTAACTATGTGTAATCAATTGCCAGATGAAAGAGCTAGGGTAGAATGGCAACCTCCAATCCATGGTTACATGAAGTTGAAGTTGAATTTGATGGATAATCATCAGGCAATCCAGGTGTATCATGTGTTGGAATTTGCATTAGAAACCATTTAGGAAATTTAGAGGCTTTCAAACATCTCCTCTCCCAACAGGTACAAATAACATGGTTGAAGCACATGCACTCCTAACAGGGATAACTCTAGCTAATAAAATGAGATATACTAAAATCCACATTGAGGGAGATTCATCCATTATAGTGAATGCATGGAAAAGAGAACTAGAAGATAGAAAACATTTTGAATCAGATCTGGAATCTTATTGACTCTTTCCAAGATTATCTCATTTCCCACACCTAGCAAGAAGGAAATAAACTAGCAGATCATCTTGCAAACTTGGGTTGTGACAAGATAAAATTAGACTCCCTGCATATAGAATACAACTTAGCGGAGTTTCCAATTTTAGAGAAAATCGTAATAATGAAAAAGTTCTATTTAGAGGATAAATATTAATAGTTGGTGCTCCAAATACCTCCCAAGTATTTCATGAAAACACATTTGATGCATTCATAGAAAATCAGAATGTTAATGATTCCCAACCCAAAATTGGTGAAGGAAGTAATTTGAGGATAGAGCCAATGGAAGAATATTAATGTGACCCCTAAAATTTATTTTTTGAAATTTTGCAAAAAAATTCTTGCAATGTTAGTCTTAGCCCTATTTTGGCACCAAAGTTTTCAATTTTGAATATCAATTTCCTGAAAATAATGTCCAACAAATCCCATTACGAAGGTTTAAGGTTATTACAAAAATTCCCAAATGAGAATCGAGAAAATTGTGTTGAAAATGACGAGGGGTTATAGCATTGTGATGGAAATGATGAGGGGTTACAACGTTGTGATGAAAATGATGAGGGGTTGTCTCCAGTTTTGAGATTTTGTTACATTTGTTGAAATGGGTAAGGGAATTAGTCTGCAAGTATGATATGGGAGATAACAAAAAATGTTGCTCGTATATTTTGGTACCCTAGTTTTCAATTCTGGATACGAGTAAAGGGTCGCCAAATGGCTAATGTGGCAAGATATGGGTGTAATATTGAAGAGCACAATTTTGTATTTATCAGTCAATTTTATGCTTTTCATGACATTCTGGCCCATATGCTATCAAGAGGCACTAGGTATGATCGAGCTCATTGTTGTTTCATTAGTTCTGATTCTTGGAAATTGTGATATGTAGTACATGGTAGGGGCAGATAACTGTAACAAGTGAATGCCATTGTGTGCTCATGATGGATAGAATGCCACTATATATATAATGTTATAGATAACTATAATATTATTAATATAAGATCTATTTTGTCCAAATGTGACTAAGGATGAAACTTAACTTGAAGATTATCACAAAAAATGTATTACATAAAAAAAATATTATTTTCAATCAATCAAAATAACAAACTTATATTGTTAGTTCAATGGTTGTGTGTTATGTGGCTATCAATGTCTCTTACTTTGGGCTTCTTTTGCTAATTTCTCGTAATTTGTTGTAAGAGATCTGGGTCTCTTAAAACCTATTTTTTTCTTAATCCAAAAAAAAATTGTAATGTCATTTTTAAAATAAATTCAATAATTTACTTTAAAAAAAATAAAATATATAATAACAATTTAATCTATATATATAATTGAGTACGAAATAGAATGTCTAAATAAGATAGTTATAGAAAAAGGGATGAATGAAACAAACCATTTTAGATAGAAAGAACTTATGGCAGAACATGTAGAGATCCTTCTTAGAGAAGAAATATATTGGAAACAAAAGTCTAGAGAAAACTGGTTAAAAGAAGGTGATTGTAATACAAATTTTTTTCATAACAACACTAATAACAAAATAAGTATAAATAGAATAACTAAAATTCGTGATAATAGAGGTGCTATAACGGATGATCCCAAGCATATATCCGAACATTTCATTAATTTCTACCAACAACTTTACAACAATAATGAATCTTCAGACCTTCGAGCATAGAAAGAAATGCTCTCATCTATCCCCAAATTAATTTTTGATGTGGATAATAAAGGATTGAATAGCAAATTTACTTATGAAGAAGTTAAAAAAGCAGTCTTCCAACTGTCCCCCGCTAAAGCACTAGGACTAGACAGTTTTCAAGCAGCCTTCTTTCAAAAGTGCTGGCACTTTTTGGGAGAAGATCTTTGGCAAGTAGTGGAAGCCATAAAAAATTCTAGAACTCTCTTGACTGAAATCAATAACACCTTCTTAACTCTTATTCCTAAGAAGAATGGCTGCATCAAACCAGGAGATTATCGACCTATATCCCTTTGCAATACTATTTATAAAATCATCTCCAAATGCTTAGCCAATAGACTTAAAACCTTCTTGCCATCGATTATCTCAGAAGAACAAACTGGATTCATTCCTAATCACTCTATCCTTGATGGTATTTTTATAGCACAAGAATTAGTTCATACAACACAATACAACAAAGAAGCATGTATGCTTATTAAAATAGACATACAAAAAGCTTATGATAAAGTAGACTGGAGATTTCTCTGCAAATTCCTAGAAGCTTTTGGATTCTCTAAACAGTGGACTAATTTGATCTTCAGTTGTATATCTATGCCAAGAATCTCACTCCTTATTAACGGTACCCCTGAAGGTTTCTTTGAAATCTCTCAGGGTATCAGACAAGGTGATCCCCTCTCCCCTTTCCTTTATGTCATCATGGCTGAAGCTTTAGGTCGATATATAATGAAGGCCCACCTAGTAGGAAAAATCACAGGTATCAAAGTCACAGAAGAAGTTCCTAATATTACTCATCAATAGTTTGCAGATGAGACCATCCTCCCAGGAGAATCCACCTGTAGAGAAGCACGAGCATTCAAAGAAGTTCTAGATTTATATATGAAGGCATCAGGGCAAATAGTTAACCCAAGTAAATCTGAAATATTTTTCATTAACACTTCCGAAATTAGAGAGAAACAGATATGCAACATCCTGGGGTATAAATTGGGTAAATTTCCTTGCAAATACCTAGGGATCCACCTAGATAAGGGAATTCGTAGCACTAAGTTATGGGAACAAGTTTTATCTAACATCCAATTAGAAAAAGGAAGCTGGAAAGGGAAATGGCTTACAAAAGCCGGTAGGGCCACAATGATAAAATCAGTACTGACAGCCATCCCCACTTATCAGATGTCGATACTACCTCTCCCTGGCAATATCAAAACTAGCTTAGATAAGATGTTTAGAGATTTCTATTGGCAGGGTCCATCAGAGGATAAAAAGCTAGCCCTTATTAAGTGGGATAATTTGTGTAAACCAATCTCTTTAGGTGGATTAGGAATCAAGAATCTTCAATGGAAGAACATGGCACTAGGTGCAAAACTAATATGGAGATTATACAAGGAGTCTAGAAGCAAATGGACCACAATCCTTTTGCACAAATATATTCCAAACGCGGACCCTATCAATATCTTTAGATCTCGAACCCATGTTAAAGGTTCACGGATTTGGAACTTTATTAAAGAATCTCGAGGAGTGATCAATAATCAACTAACATGGGATTTTGGAAAAGGGGACAAGACTCTCTTCTTGGAAGATTCATGGGGTGGTAATCCCCCTCTCACTACGTTAGGTTTCTCACAAGGCTTCATAGAATCTTGTAAAAGTATTAGAGGAACACTCTTAAAAGATTATATCTCCCGTGAAGAGGGTCAAATCTGGAAATTAGTTTATGATCTACCAATAGAGAATGAAGAAAAATTGAAACTCATTGACACATTAAGAGACAGATCAACTACATTCAAAGATAGGGAGGATAATCTCATCTGGGCAGGTTCAAAGAATGGATCTTACAACGTAAAGGATGGTTATAAAACAATTGTGTGGAATCATAATCTGGACTCCCTAGATATTCCTTTAAACTTATGTTGGAATAAGGCATGCCTACCTAAAGTAGGAATGTTCCTATGGACAACATTACAAAAGAAAATCCTTACCGTAGATAGGCTAAGGAGATTAGGATTCGAGGGCCCCACAAGATGCCCCTTATGTGAATCCCAAGAAGAAGGTGTCAATCACCTACTTTTAAATTGCACTTTCACCTAGAAACGCTAGAAATGGTTATGTAAGTGTCTAGATTGGCAAGTAGCTTTTCCCTTCGATCTTGTCGATTGCCTTAAAGCATGGCCCACACTAAATAAGGACAATTTGTACAAGGACATATGGGTCATCACCCCTTCTATTTTAGTCTAGGAAATCTGGAAATAATGAAATAGAAGAATCTTTATAGACCAAAAGCTAGGTTGTTCATCGATAATCAACAAAATAGAAACTTCAATCATTGAAGTAATAAATAGCAAACTAAGAGATAAGATGTGTTTGGAGAATTATTTTAAGCTTTGGGACAATAAGATTAGAAACATGTGGCCATGTTTAGAAATTCCACCACTATATGGAAGACGGGGTAGCAAATCAAGAGCAGACAGAAGCAAGTGCAAATGGTCACTACCCAGAGATGGGTGGTATAAACTAAACTTTGGCGGGGCCTCTCGAGGCAACCCAAGAACAACAAGAATAGGAGGTATAATCCATAAATGGAGTGGAGAAATCATACAAAAATATGCTAGGCCTATCAAACCTACAACAAATAATGTGGTGGAATGCGAAGCTGTATTAGAAGGTCTTAGATTATGCCAACAACTAGGCCTTGCAAAGGTGGAAATTGAAGGAGATTCACAAATCATTATCAATGCAATTAGATCTAGAAAGACTCCAAATTGGATCCTTAATTCGAAACTAGAAGATATATTATACATCCTTGACACCATCCCCCAACTCAAAATAAAACATATCTATAGGGAAGGGAATACATAAGAAGATAAGCTGGCTAATCAGGGTGCTGATGGGGTCTTTGTGTGAATTTCTAAATCCAGCAATTTTCATGTATCCCCCCTATAATTAGACTCAGGAGGATCTCGAGGTTGAAAATCAACTTATACAAGAAAACATCTTAAAGGCCTTGGATAAATACATCTATACAGATTGTGAGATCATGGTTCTTAGATAAACACGGACACAATCATAAACATACTAGTTCTAAAGATCTACAGCCACCTATAATCATCTCCACATTATCAGCTTTGAATTATAATAACATATACAATTCTGAGGTATTACTTAGCAAAAGATTTAATGTACTAGGGTTTTTAACTAAAATAATCAAGACCCACTAATGACATAGTTTAAAATTTTGAATTATATTTCCAGATTTTAAGAGCCTGAGACCTAATTATCAATCTTATCTTTTTACCCCCTTATTAGGGTAGGTCTTTAGCTCTTCATCCTAAGGATAGATAGTCTCAAAATATCCTAGGAGCCTCCTCAGTAATATTTCCTTAGGGTAGTTTGGTAGGTCAAGATTTATCCTAAGCATACCCAACCTACACTTCCTGAAACCCTTGGTGATTGGCTTTGACCCATATAGGTTCTTCCTCAGGTTATTTTTAGCCCCATTTCTTTTTTATAGGCTCCCCTTGGGACTATCCTGTAGAAAAAACATAGATTCATGTTTTTTATATTATATGTCTATTGGCTAGAACAATATGAATAACCATATGTATAGATGTTATATTACTTGTTACTAATAGTCTGTCTTAATATAGATACTCTTTTATTATTATGTTCTCTATGCTCATTTATTTTTATCTACTAGACTAAGAATAGTATGCTCTTTATTATCGCAGGACTAATACCCAAAACACTGAATGTCCTATCTCTATTTTTTATTTTTTTTTGACATTAGAAACATTTGAATTTCAATAAGAGAATGGTGGGTATACTGAATGGGAATATCCAAAACACTGAATGTCCTTTATCCTATCTATATCCTCTCCTTTTGACTCCTCGTAGGCAGTATAATGTGATAGAGAATGATGGGCTTTACCGAAAATACATAGGATACCGACAGGTAGGCCTGAGATAACATTATCCCTTTATATATCATATGCTTCTTCAAACATTACTTATTAGAACCTCTCGAGCCATCATCAATACAGGTTAGTATTAGTAGTAGGGGCCAATTAACATTAGTAGGGAAACTTATGACGTAGCATTTTTAAAAGGGTCCTTAGAAAGAAGCATATCCTCACTGCTAGAGCTACAATCCAGATCCTAGACCCATAATTCTGTTAATCCTTAAATTAAAAAGAGCAACATTTTGTTTTCAACTAACAATCGAATCAAGAAAGGCTAAGTCTCTGCCCCCATTCAGCTAGTATATCATACTCACAATTGCAAAATCTATTGTTTTCAGATGGGATTGCATAGAAATTCATCTTCATTTTATAGTAGATACTTTATTGAGAGTCAAGATTTACTCTTCCTTGCCTACCATCTTTAAAAATTGTGATTGTTCATTAAAATATAGGTAGCAATCTCCCATTTGGATGAGTCGAGCTTAGTATAAACATATAATACAGACTGTAACCAGAAAGGCTAAAAATGCTGCATGACAAATAATAAATTGTGCTAATACTCTCTTATAGATAAATTTCTAAGATTTCTTTCATCTTTGTACAAGCCCTCATGAACTTAACAGATCTTGTATTCCATATGGAATTACTCTGCGGATCCTGCATTTTGTTTATTGACATATATGTATACAAACAGAAGATAGTATACATACATACATACATACATACATACATACATACATACATACATACATACATACATACATACATACATATATATATATATATATATATATATATATATATATATATATATATATATATATATATATATATATATATATATATATATATATGTTTGTATTATTAGATGCAGGAGGATAAATATATAAACTATGTATTATATTTCTCTACATTTTGTCGAATATAATCCTATGTAAATTTTCTCAAATACATTTATATTTCCTTTACAATTTTTCCCTTTTAATTTGGTAGACCAACCACTTTCCACCAGATCATAGCTTAAATTTCTTAATGATTAAGGGAACTTTAATGTAGGTTTAGATGTTAGATTAAGTCAAGCCCGATTAATTTTATGTGTAATGCATATTCTAGAAGGAAAGACCTGACAATCAAAAAATTACATAAAGTATGTACATTAATCCTATATATGGACTGGAAGCCTTTACTTTGCAACCCCCATTAGTAAGCTATTTTAAAAAGCTAGCAACAGTATAGATTTAGATAGAGCTCTCATGATATTTATGACAGTTTCTAGTCAGGATCTTATGGTGATTAAGTTTCATATTGATCTAGTGACTGGAAACTAATGTATAGTATCGATCCTGATTCGGTGTCTTGATTGGAAATGGATGGAGGGTAACTTTCCATGCATATTATTATCTATTTCTAGTATTCATTGTTAGTTTTTAAAGTGTAAGAAATTTTCTTTTAAAGCTCTTAGGCTATCTTGCTTGTTGCAATTCCACTTCAATATATGACATTTTTGAAGATCGGTTGACTACCTTGTATATTGCCAAAGTGGTATCTTGAAGCATTCTTATAAAATTGTCACTTTTTAGAAATTATAATGATTATACATAAAAAGTGGTACGGGTAGTATAGGAATATGATTTCTTAATTCATTTTCATGGAAGATCTTGGGTTCTTTTTCCCCTACGTTTTCGATCAAATGCTAAGACATAATTCTGATCTCCTTCTCCCTCTTCAGACTATGATAAATCTCTTTTAAGCATAAAGTAGCTTATTGTATTATATTCCTAGTCACATTTTCAGACATATAATCTAAGGACAAAATCATAGTACGAGATACGACAGGATTAGGAGTAGCAATTATATATAGTCTTTGTTACGACAGGATTGATTTTCTAACCATATGGATGAAGCTTGTTAGATGTAGCAAATAGTGCTTTTGTATACAGGACAGGTGACAAAGGGAAAAGAGTACACAAGAAATCTATGTCATCAATATAGAAAAATATCAATGCAATAGGTGCCAGGCGAGATCCTAATAAAAGGAAATTCAAAATTGTAAATGAAGGATTGCATTCTACAATCGATGGAAATGAGGGGATGCCCTCATATTATTGTTTGTAATATATATATTCTGGACCATGGTCCAGGGCTAGACTGGAGGTTTTCTTCTCCATTCTTTCCTACCAGTGCCCACATAGAATGGAGTTATGTACTTAAATTTACTTTATTAATAAAAATCTTTGGCTTAGGCCTTTTACCGATCAAAAAAATAAAATTAATCTATATATGTGTGTGTGTGTGTGTGTGTGTGTATGTGAAATATTATATAAAATAATAAATATATTTATATTAGATATAATTTAATTTGTAGTCAATTATTAATAGAAAATGCCTCTATTCATCAAAAAAATTTGTAATCAATTATACTTTGTAAAAATACTCAAAAATATTATACAAAAATACTTTAACCTATCATCAAAATTTTCTTATATAATTGGAAAACAAAATATACCTTAATGTTTATGTGTCAAGCTCCCACAAAACTTTAAACTTAAAAGACCATGAATCCGTTTCATTTTAACTTGGTGAGATTTTTGAAGTCTTTGAAAAAAAATATTCGTTAATGTGATACGTTGTATGTTTGGCGATATTTTTTAATTGAAGGAATTGAATGAATCATACATTTAAGGTGTTCCAAACTTATTGGGTGTATTTTACGATAGCCTCTAAGAAACATATTATTTGTACTTATATGAATTTATTTATTTATTATATTAAAAATCATATAACTTTTGTTTATCATTTCTCAATCTAATCAATAAATAGTCATGTCATTGTAAATAATTTATTGCATAGCTAGGGTTGTATTTTACAGGTGGATAGTAGACTTGTACCATACTCTATTTAATTAGTCAAAAATGGAAGGAGTCTTTGATAATTGTGAGAAAAGTGGAGAAAAGTTATAACAATCACATTTGATATTTAAAGCAAACATTAAAATTATTAGCAATCATATTTCATCTGGTAATATTTGATGCTATTGTTAATGATATGGTAATAATTAAATGATGGCAGTTCTCTGTCATTTCATATTAGGAAAAGATTTGCAGCTTTTTTTACACAAAGCTTAAACCATTCAAATACGTCGAATTTCTTCCCATCAAACACCTAATTAAAGTCTCAGGTAAAGTTCAGATAGGAAATTGGTGGTGGGGGAGTCCCAAATTTGAAGCCCTAATGATACTGGTATAAAAATAGTGGTGGAGTGGGAAACTAAGCATAGATGGGTGGAGTAAATTCGAGCCTCCCCTACCAAAGGGCTACTTTGGGAACCGATTGTGATCATAGCAATAAATTGATGTTGGACATAGTGGGTCTGGTGAAAAAGGTGGTGGAATATGGATGGGTATGATGTTTTGGATGGTTGTCCATCCCCCTTATCCATTGTCAACTATTGATTTCCTTTTCAAATAGAAAATGCATATGACATAATAAAGAAAGAGTGGAAGAATTGGGGGATTTTAGACCGATTTCCTTATGTAAAATAATACACAAAGTTTTTTCTAAAGCATTAATCAACATATTGAAAAGGTTACTTCCTAATATCATTTGAGAAGAAAAAATTGAGTTCTGCCAAGCAGACCCATATTAGATGGTGTGATCATAACCTAGGAAGCTATTCATTCATCTCAAATTAATCAAGAACTGTCTATGTTTATTAAACTAGATATAAAAAACATACAATAAGGTGGATCTTTAGTTGCATCTCCACTTTTAAAATATTGTTATTTTAAATGGATCTCCTAAAGCATTCTTTGAAATCTCCAGGGGTCCCATCTCCATGTTTCTCTTCATAATTATGGTAGAAGGCTTTGGGAGATTGGTACAAAGGGCACAACATTTGGGAAAAATGAAAAGCATTAAAGTCATAGAAAGGGTCCCAAATATTACTTATCAAAAATTTGTAGATGACGCATTACATTCGGTAAAGGAGTCAAAGAAGAAGCTATATATTTTAAGGAAATATTGAAACAATATATGATAGCTTTTGGACAAATGGTTAATGCAAAAAAATCATAGATATATTTCCTAAATACCAGTCCTAGGGTAGAAGATGAAATGTGCCAAATCTTAGGATATAAAAAGGGCAATTTTTCATGTAGATATTTGGGACTACCATTGGAAAATGGAAATAGAGTTAGAAAACTATGGGATCCCATAGGTAAAACAATAGAGTATAAGATGGACACCTGGAAAGAAAAGTAGTTGTATAATGCCAAAAGGGGTTCACTATGTTGAAATTGGTATTATCAGCAATCCCCGCATACCAGATGTCATGTTTACCCATAGATCACAAGGTGCTAAAATTAAAGTGGAAAAGAAGATGAGAAGTTTTTCTTTGGTGGGGTTAGGTATACCTATCAAAGTTGGGGGGTTAGGTATCAAAAACCTTAGTTGGCAAAGCAAAGCTTTATGAGAAAATCTAGTTTGGAAGATGTACTAGGATCTCAAAAGGAAATGGGTACAAATTTTACAAAAGAAATATCTATAGGGAAATGGTCCATACATAGTATTTTTAAGACAAAAAATCCCCCTAGAGGGTTAAGGCTGTGGAATTTTATGTTAGAATGTAGGAAAATTATTATGGATAGAGTCACATAGAACATTGCTAATGGGGAAAAGGCATTGTTTTGGGAAGATTCCTAGGGGGATTCACAATGATGGACAATATAATTAATTATCCTAGAATCAAAGAGGTTTTAGTAAATAACTAGGGTAACAAAGTTAAATATTATATAAATATCCCCTCGATGGATCCATCTCTTGGCTAGAAGTGGAAATCCTTGGATAATACACTCCTAACAAAGGCAAAAAGAAGAGAATTAGAAGAAATATTGAAGACAATAAACTTAACAATTAAAAATGGGTTCAAGACAAGATGATTTGGTCAGGTTTTAATTCTGGTGAGTACAAAAAAAGTAAAAAAGGGATGTGATCTGATGATTAAAAACCAACAATGGAAGAATATCGAACTACCTATCAACCTATGTTGGGATAAGGCTTGTCTACCAAAGGCAAGTATGTTCTTATGAGAAGCTTTACAAAAAAGAAATCTTATAGTACAAAATGGTTCAGGAAGATAGGATTTGATGTCCTGTCAAGGTTTCCACTATGTGAATCTCAAGAAGAGATAGTAGATCAATAGCGCATACACACAAAGATCCTAATGGTTTCCAAAATTAGTAGCACATACACACAAAAATCTTGATGGTTTCCAAAATGAACCATCAGGATCTTTGTGCACTTTCCAAACATCCCATAGATCCATGAATAACATCTTGAGATCATGATCATAACCTTAAAATGTTTTACCAAAATTTTATAAACTATTTTATCATCTTCCTTTAACATGTCAGCTAAGATCACAAAAAATAACTTAGATTCATCGAACCTAGCCACCTTGATCAATGTATACTGCAAAATCGCTAGGAATATAATTAAATATCATCTTAAGACATCATTAAGCTCAAACAAACAAACAAACAAACACATTGCATCCTCGAATCTTCTAGCATCATATGATAAACTTTCAAGAACATTGTCAACCCTACTAAAATAATTGTAACTACCTTGCGGATCATCAGAATCAAAAAACCTTTGAATGGTAGACAAATTGTTATGACCTTAACACATTCCCATCTACACAACTAAAGTTCTCATCTATAGCATGTGCACGAAAGAAATATCTACAACTTTGTAACATTAGAAAATACTTAACTAACTAGTCTTCATCCGTGACACCATAACTTGATCAAATTGTCATGTTAGTGGCTCTAACTTGACATGAAGCATGTAGGATAATGAGTGATGAGTATTCCAATTATTCTCATGAGAGATGGGTTCATGTGAACTACTACTCATGAAACATGGGTCAATGAGTTTGACACAAAAACTACATAGTTGAATCCTGATGGCAATATCATAATTTGACATGTTGTGGAATATCTCGTACTTATCAATCATTATTATTACCTTTATTAGCTGGTTAAAATAATGACAAAATAAATATGGGATAGGGGGGTTTTTAAATTCACAACACTAAGGAGATTAATTAATCCCTACTTTAGGCCTAGATAAATTAGGCGATAATGTTACAAGTACTAGTTGCCATTGCACCAAAAGATTGACCTGTTAATGCCTGATACAACCACTAGACTTATAGAAGACACGGGATGCGGTTAAACCATGTCACAAATCCTGAGGGGAACATTGACCATTTTTCCAAAAATCTCCCCCTCAGTGTTACTTGAGGGGATTTGAACATGTGACCAAGCTCTGATACCACTTGTTACAAGTAGTGGTTTTCATTGCACCAAAAGATTGACCTATTAATGCTCGATACAACCACTAGACTTATAAAAGACACAGGAGGTGGTTAAGCCATGTCACAAATCTTGAGGGGGGCATTGACCATTTTGCCAAAAGATAATAGTTTAATCTTTAAAAATTGAATGCATATGTATCAAGTGTCTTCAGATCATCATTATGGATAGGAATGGGTATCATAGAGGTCTTAAAGGGATTAAGATTTTTAAATTTATGACACAACCCTAAATCCTCCATATTATTGATAAATTTAGTCCCAACAATAATAAGGAGATCATTATATTTTTATACTCTATTTATATAGTGGTCCTTAGGATACAAACAAGGTTTTGTATCAGAACTAGTAAGAAAATTCTAGGAAAACTTGTGGTGAGATTGTTGACTAAGCAATTTTAAAATCTAAGTTTCAAGTTGTTTATACCATTTAAACATTTATTTCTTTTAGACTAAATATCAATTTTACCAACCATTCAAAATTATAAAATGCATATGAAACTCTATACACAAATGCAGAGAGAGAGAGAGAGAGAGAGAGAGATTAAAAAAAGTAGACAAACCAGACAAGGAATAGGGAGAGAATGGACCAATAAAGAACTAAAATAAATAAAGTCAAAGGTCACCAGCTCAAGTGTTTAAATTTCTCTCTTTGTCTTCAATTTAACCTCACTTTATCAAACTCTATAAAGTTCACCTTCTTATCTAAAATGATAATGACCTAGACAAGTACTAGGAAGGGTTGAACAAACATTTGTAAACATGTACTATGTACTAAGTTGTAGAAAGAAACCTATTTAGTTTCATCAATAAGAAATTTGAATCACACTAAACCTTTCAAATCATGTGACCAGATGCACTTTTGTAAAATATTTTACAGAATGAATTGACTACAAATAATACTCATCAGTAATATCAAATTAAATCCAACCAAAAAATCAAAATCATTTAAGAAACTTCAAAGGATTTCAAAATTATGATAGCTTGGGAAATTTATACTGCATAAACAAAATATCTTGTAGAAAAATATTTCCACCACTAATATGACCTAAAAACTAATGAACACATCAATACCATTCAAAATGTTTTAAAACTGTGCTTGAATTAGAAACCTAAGAAAAATTTATAAATAAATAAAATATCTTGCCAAACATATGAATTACAAACAATAGTCAATGAGATTGAGATAAATGACTTGAAAAACTCACCAAATTCATTGACACCATAATAACAATCAATGTGTAATAAATTCAACTAATCTATTTCTTTAAGTAAAAAATATTACTCTTAACATAATAAATTTGACGAGGAAATATTTTGCTAGATACTTTGTCATTGAAACCACAAAGTATAATTGGAGAAATGTTTTCCCTTTGCTAGGATAACTAGCATGCAATACACATTTCCATAAACTAAATGCCACCATAAAGGATAAAAAAGGACATAAATCTTGAGAGAATTGATGTCATCTTACCAATGTAGATGATAATTTCTTCTAACATTGTTCTTCAAAAATTGTAATGCACTAGCATAAGCCTGGTAGAATGTTTGTTCTCTTCCCTTATGAAACTATAAACTGCTTCTGACATTCTACATGTGATATAACACATCGACAAGTTTCTATTTATTTACCTTGTGAACAAGTTTATTGTTTTAATCTTCACAATAGAAATTGCAAGGAATAAAAGTTGGTTCCTAATTTGTAGTGAAATAAAGTTTAATCAATATTAATTAAGAGTAAAATCCTATGCTATAGTTTGGAACTAATAATATAAAATCTTAACTCACATAACAAAATATACTAAAATTTTAAAAAAATAAAAATGAATAATTACGTTGAAGGTGTTCTTCTTTGAAATGGAGGGGCTATGTTTTCCATCTAACAATGTGCAATACACAGGAAGGAAAGAAATACCATCCAAAAACTCTTAACCATTCATACTTTATAGATATTTCATGTCATTTTTCACATGTCATCGTTTACACAACAAATAAATTAAGAGAATTAAAGCCAACTCACCAACATAGATGACAATCTCTTATGAATTTGTTCTTCAAAAACTATAACATGCACTAGCTAGCATAGGCCTCACAAAATATACATTCTTTTGCCTTGCAAAACTACAAACCTCTTCTGACATTCTGCAAGTGCTATAACATATCAACATTTTTTTGTTATTTAGCTTGTGAGCAAGTTTCTAATCTTCACAATAGAAATTGCAAGGAAGAAAAACTAGTTGTTGATTTGTTTCTTGAAATAAAAGTTTAATTACTATTTAATGTTCAGAACTAATAATTTATTAACTCTTAACTCGCATAACAAAATATACTAAAAATGTGAATTTTTTTTAATAATTACGTAGAAGGCATTGTTATTTTAAATGAAGGAGCTATGTTTTCCATTTGACAACGTGTAGTACACGGGAAGGAAAACAAGACCATCCAAACACTCTCAATTGTTCATACTTTATCAGTATTTGTTTATCATTTTTCTCATGTCGTCATTTACATTAGTTCACTCTATTTTCCTTCATGTATTTTCATGTAATTGTAGGTTTTCAACTGCCTACTACAACTCAAAAAATATGCAACTACCTGTCATTTTTTACTACCCTCTACCTTTGACGTAAATATTGTTGATGTTTAATTAAAATCTTATAAGTTTTTTAATTAAAAATTTAAATAAAAACATATCAACAAGTTTCTATTTATTTAGCTTGTGAGAAAGTTTATTGTTTTAATCTTCACAGTAGAAATTGCAAGGAACAAAAGTTTGTTCATGATTTGTAGCCAAATAAAATTTAATCATTGTTTAAGGGTTGAACCCTCTGTTATAGTTTGGAACTAATAATATAAACTCTTAACTCACATAACAAAATATACTAAAATTTTGAAAATATAGAAATTAATAAATTAAGTCGAAGGCATTCTTATTTGAAATGGAGGAGCTATGTTTTACATCTGACAACATGCAGTACACGGGAAGTAAAGACAGACCATTAAAACACTCTCAGCCATTAATACTTTATCGGTATTTGTTTTTCAGTTTTCACATGTCATCATTTACACCCATTCTCCCTATTTTCCTTTGTGTATTTTTGTGTAACTGCAAGTTTTCAACCGCCTATTACAACTTGAAAAGAAAGCTATGTATCAATTTTTTATAAGCATTCAGTGAGATGGTAGTAAAAAATGACAAGTAGTTGCCCACTTTTCAAGTACTAATAGGCCATCAAGATATTTTAGTTACATGAAATTACACAAAGGGAAATAGAGTGAACGGGTGTTAACTATGACATGTAAAAAATGATAAATAAATACTGATAAATTATGAACAGTTGAGAGTGTTCAAGGATAGTCTTGCTTTCCTTCGGTATTGCATGTCGTTAGATGGAAAACATAGCTCCTCCAAATTTCAAATAAGAATGTCTTTGGCATAAATATTGTTGACATTCAATTAAAAACTTAAAAATTTTTAAATTAAAAATGTAAATGATCAAAATATTTAAAATCATTCTTCAACAATGGTTTTTATTTTTCTTTATAAACAAATTAATAATACATGTCTTCTGTATAAGGCCGGTGAGATTCCTCTTTTAGAAATATATTTCTATTAATATACATATAAGTTTATTTAATCATTAATAATATTGCTTTTATATAAATTAAAAATTAAAAAAATATTATAATACTAATATTGACTTTAAAAGACAAAATCTAATATTTAATTATTTATTAATTCAATAAATTTTATTTTATTTTATTTTGGTAAAAGGCAAAAGCCAAGAAATTTTATTGATCATAAAAAGTGTTACAAAAAACTTCCTCTGTGTAGGCATTGGTAGGAAAGAGTGGGGTTGAGAAAACCTCCAACCTTGCCTGGGAACCTAGTTTGGATTCTAATACATGAGTTTCTTAGAGCACATTCCCTCCTTATTAGATTTATAGTACACAAATGTTACAAGGAAAGAAAAAATGAAAATATAGTATCAACTTTTATTTTATCAACTCTCATTCTTTGAATGATCAGAACCCCGTATTGAATTTGTTTGTTTGCTGCTAGCCCTTGAGGAGTCTTGTCGATCTATGTTGCCCTTTTAATTGCTCTTTCGTAAATGACTTATGTTCCTATTAACCTATCACATCTCATCTTTGACTAAGATCCTTGTTAGTCTATTCGTGATTTTAAAGAAAGAATCATTTATGCTGAAAATTTAAAACTTGAAATGATTTAAACACTGGAATAATAATAATTACCCTTACCAAGAGTGGTTCTAGTAGAGAAGAAAATTTGTTTAGGCTTCATTTCCTACAAAGGATCTCAAGACCCTACCTATTAACTACTAAAAACTTCCCAAAAGAACACCTATTACTAAGATAAAGATTATAACTGTAAAACTATATCATTCCTTGGAACACTTGTACTAAACTTTCATTGTTGAGTATATCTACCTAAAGTTGAAAGAATGATTACCTTGGTTGAAAACATATTCTGCATACTGGAAAAAGAAAAATTGAGGCTCTATGCTATTACACAGACTTAATAGAAGAGCCAGATGGTAAACAAAAGAGTAAATAAAGAGCAAGCACCGAAAAAAAGGAAGAATAGATCCTCTATTGGCTAGACTCCATGAAGCCTACAAAAAACCATAGATGAAACAAGAAGACTAAT